>CABFOQ010052041.1:0-12705 GCA_900660455.1 Gephyroberyx darwinii
TTTTTTTTTTAAGTATTTGAGGGTATTCCCTGTCATCTGATTCGCTGCTATGTTCACTGTCCTCTGAAATTGGATGTGAGAGGGGCCCCAAGCTGATGAGATCTGTCTTTTCTGGCAGCTGATCTGCTCTCCTGTTCTTTTGACTCCATGTTTGGACACCTCTGGTTTGCCGATGTTCCTCTTCACAAACTTCCACAATTGACTGGCTGATGGGCAGCAGATGGTTTCGGTGAAGGGTCTTCACTGGCCCATGGCCACTCTCGGGTCTTACTTCATAGGTGGACAACCCTGGAAGACGCCTTTGGATGAGGTAGGGCTCTGATTTCCACCTATTGGCTAACTTGTGTTTACCAGGAACTCCGAGGTTTCGGAGGAGGACTCTGTCACCAGGTTGGAGTTCATGTTTCACCCTTTGATCTGCATGAGCTTTCTTTGCAGCATTCTGACCTGAAGCACTTTAAGCCAGTTGGTCGGTCTTGAAGCTAATGTTGGAGCTTGGCGGTGTACTGCAGGTAGTCAGAGTCAGAGTGTATATAGTCAGAGTGTGTCCATCCAAGCTCAATCCGAAACACAAATCAACAGGCAGCCTTGCTTCTCGCCCAGACATGAGGGAGTATGGGGAGAAACCTGTTGAATCATTCTTTGTGCAGTTGTAGGCGTGCACAAGGTGTGAAATATGCTGGCTCCAGGAACTTTTGTTTGGTACTCAGGGTGCCGAGCATATCAAGGAGATCAACTTGGGGATTTCCCTGAGGGTGGTAGAGAGAGGTTCTGGACTTCTTCACCCCAAGGAGCCTCAGCATCTTCTTGATCAGACGACTCTCAAAATCCCTGCCCTGATCACTGTGGATGTGTTGAGGTAGCCCATAGTGCACAAAGAATTTCTCCCAGAGGACTTTAACAACTGTGCTAGCACACTGGTCTTTCGTGGGATAGGGATGTTGCCTATATTCCTTCTGTCATTCTCCACTGTCAGGAAGTTGATGTAAACTAGCTGCATGGGGGCCTCAGAGGTGATGTTTTCAAGGGCTGCAGAATGAGAAGGCAGTGTCTTCTGCTGGATGCATCTGGTACAGTTCTTACAGTGTTGCTCCATGTCACGAGCCATGCAGGGCCAGTAGAATCTCGCCCGGATCAAATCCAGAGTCCTTTCCAAACCTAAGTACCCCATCTCATCATGGAGTGACTTCATGACAGAGAGGTTGAATTCTTTTGGGAGGACCAGTTGTCTCTGTTGAGTAAGACTCTTGGGGTTTCTGTACAATACCCCATTCTCAATGGAAAACTTATCCCAGGACCGTAGGAGGATGGTCTCGTCTGGTGTTAGACCAGAGGAGGATTTCTTTCCATGACTGCTTCCATGACTCTAAAGATGACAGGATCATTTTGCTGTGCAAATCTAGACTGTGGACTCCTGTAAGGTGGACAAAAGCACTGGGCAGTGCTTCAGGAGGGACTCCCAGTGTGACAGCCCCACAGCTGGAGGGGTCTACAACAGCAATGGCACGGCAGGTGGCTTTCACTCCGGGACCAGGCACTTCAATCCATTCATCCTCATAGATGGCGCCAGGATTGGGACGTCTGGAGAGTGCATCTGCATCTATGTTTACTTGGCCAGGTCTGTACTGTAGCTTGAAGTCATAGTTAGCCAGGGATGCCAACCACCTCTGGCCTGTCGCATCCAGTTTGGCAGTAGTCTGGATGTAAGTGAGAGGGTTGTTGTCAGTGCGGTCCAGGAACTGGGCACCATACAGGTAGTTGTGAAACTTGTCTGCCACAGTCCACTTTAAGGCAAGAAACTCAAGCTTATGAGTGGGGTAGTGTCACACAATAGTGTGGGGTTCTGAGATACCAGCGAGAAGTATTTCCACTGTTAAAAAAGGAAGCACCACAGGCGAGCTTTAAAATAATTTATTTTAAACAAATAAAATGCCACAAAATTAACACAATGCTTCAAACTAAAATAACTAAAAACAGTCAATTAAAATGGCGGGGCCAGAGTATAAATACCTCCAATGGGCCATACAATGTTCAGGAAAGAGAGTGCTCTACTTAAGAAGGGGCTGTTCCGTGGGGCCGTTATCCGGTTCGGTTTCTCTGGTTGCGATTCCTGTGCGTCCTGTCCTCGCTACGCGGTCCCGCTGCAGCAGCTCATAAACAGGTCTGAATTTGCTTGGTCACTTCCCTTTATTTTACTTATCACAGGCGTTGAACCAAGCCTCTCTGTTTCCGCGGCTGTCCGTCCAGCACCTCGTCACGGGCCTTAATTTCACTCTGTCACCGCGTCTTCCCTCAGCGGACCTTTTCTGCGGGGCAGCCTCAACTCCGGGCCACTCTGTAGTGTAGCGTGCTTGCCCTTCTCTTCGCCGTCCTCGCTCGTCCCCTGTCTCAAATCAACCCTTAAAAACCGAGGCATCGTCTCTTGTCGGCCAATCCTCCGCTGTGTGGGGGGTGTGGGCCAATCAATAACAGCTGTTTCTCATCACCTTGATCCTTAGTCCAACATGACACAGCAACTCCATAAAACCATGCAATAACATAAAACTAGTAAAACCATGAAACACACATCAAAATCAATAAAATATATCTAAATACTGATAAAAAACAAACTAATAAAAACATGCAAATGTTAGGATCAAGTGAATAAAAAACAAGCTTAAAAGAATGTCCCACTCTGACAGTAGTTCTTTTCACTTTGAGACAGATTTGCTACAGGTCGCCACTCCTCCTTGTGTTCCTGATACAGGACTGCCCCCAGGCCTGTCAGACTGGCATCAATGTGCAGCTGGTAGGGCTTATTGGGATCAGAAAACTATTTTCATGACAACATCATGAAACAAAGATTGCTGACCTCCTAGGACTGGAACAGCAACGGTCCTGATGGTAACGGCACGCCAACGGAAAAGTCCTTATTTCCGCTAAATAAACAATCAAAACTATCAACACATGCTTGTCCGGGATAGGCTAGAGTACCCAAAACACTACTAGCGTAAGAAAAACAAAAAGCAATGTCAATAACAACCGTGGCACCATCAACCGTCAAAATAGCCTCTCTCCCATAAAAACTCCCCAGCCATCTCTTGTCGCTCTTGTCCAGGCATATGGGCCAACCTACCGGGTAACTGTCATAGCCTTCCTTGTCAAGAAAGATATCATTTAAGTTTTTCCCTTTCATTTTAGCTCATTAGCAGATATACACATCTCCCATAAGAGCCCAGCAGTTGCTGCCTACATCAATCAATCCAGACCTAGCAGCTAGTTATTAATAGCTGCCATAAAACAATAAACAGATAGAGCACTTGCAATATTAATACGGACCCAGTTATGCAACTGGTCTGACGTAGCATCCTCACACGACAGTGGGGTGGGGGATCGAGGTAGGTTGGGTGGAGGAAGAGGAGATAATGGAGGGTGAGGAGAGAGGGAAGAGGAAAAATAATCGGAGTGAGGGTAAGAGGAGATCATCTTAAAGGGGGGGGGGAAAGGAAGAGGAACAGGAAGAAAGACGGGAAAAAGACGGGAGAGGTAAACACTGGAAGGAGTTGAAAAAGGAAAAAAATAGGATCAGGGAGAGTGAAAAGTAGAATTGAGATAAATATGTACTGAAGGAAGATAAATGATGTAAAGACAGAAAAGGACATGGATCAGCATGTGACTGACCAGGTCACTCAGAGTTTGTGTTAAAATATCTGCTGCTGTACACAAATGTCATTGTGACATTAGCTCAGCAATAACTAAAAAAAAAGGTTCCTTATTTCAGTCTGTTTAAAAGGTATTATACAACATAAAGAAGACTTCATATTATTCTCATAAAGATGTTAATAGCAGGAAACTGACTTTGAAAATGGTGGACAACACAGCTGTGCTAATTAACACAACACTGTCCTTTTCCATTGAAATGACAGTGGATTACGTTTGATCTAATATTCATGAACACTCATCTAGTAGGTGTGTGTAGAGAACAGAATCTTCTTATAAATCTATTAATGAATCCAAAATAAATAAACGTATGAAATAATGAAAAAATAAAAGTGAACATAATTCATTAAATGAATAAAAAAATAAATGAGTCAAATATATGTAGGCCTAACCAAGAACAAATTGCTTAACATTGCCTGCTTTATTTTGAACACAGAAACAATGAAAGTCTTTAATTTCAACAAGTAACAAAATAAATTATATTCAGTGTTACCAAATCAGAAATAATAATCACTATGTATCTTTGCAATCACCTTATCAGGGGAAAACTGAGTTGTTTCTGAACTGAAACTTAACTGTTTCATGTTTATAGGGTTATATCCTGTCTCCAGTGGAAAGTTGGCAGCCATGTATTCAGTAAGTTCAGTGCTGTTTTAGATGTCATCAAGAATTCTTCCATACAGTCAAACTGTAGTTGCTGGAATTAAATGCTGTAGTATAATAAACTAGCTTTAATCTCCTGTAACACACAAGACTCAAATTGTATGAATTGTGCAATCGTTTCATGTGTGTCTCCAGTTGAATCCAGCAAAAAACTAAACATAGATATAGCGCATCCCTGATATAGCACCCCGCACAGCAGTGCGCCTGATGACTACACCAAGAACAGAGAGCCTTAGCTGACAAGAGCGTAGAGGACATGTTGGCAGCAGGTATCAGTGACTCCTCTGACAGTGCATGGGTGTCCCCGGTAATGATGCTGCTGAATAATGTTCATGGTTGTTGGTTCTGTGTGCCACAATTTCTAGAAGGAGAGCTGCACAACTAGTTTTGGGGGGTGGAAACTAAAATATTTAATGAGTTCTAGGGTATCTGCCTGCCTATGTCCCAAGCTACAGGGGGTCGATATATGTTATTATGATGCCTATATGCTATTGAATGAGCAGTTGAAATTGATTATTTTCCTGGTGAAGTGATTATGTGGGAATATTTTTATTTTATTAGATAACCAACTAAAAATCAGTTGGTCTGCTATAGAAGGCAAATCTTTACTGCAAAATATCGCACTGCCAAAACAAGCACTGGCAAGCTGAATTAGATACTGATACTGAACTGATATGGATATTTCATAATCGGCGCAGATAAGTGCAACAATGATAAGTTAGGTTGCTAAAGCAAAGAAAAGCTACAACAGATATTTTCAGACCAGGGAAGCCAGTAACGGTGAAAAATAAAAAGTTTATTGAGGACGGAATCTGGATGAGCAACTAGGTGGGCTTGACGGCGGACGGGCAGGTGAGCGACCTAGATCCTGGAGACAAGGAAACAGGTGAAGGACGAGGCAGGCGGGCAAATGATCTACTAGGCTAGGCAAACAATGAGAACGCACGAGTGCAGGCTGCTCTTCAGAGCTAGAACAAACCATGACATGGCACAACCATCCAGCGAAGACTGGTGTTTGGGCTGGGTTCTTGTAGGGGAGGTGTGATTAGATGATGAACGGCAGGTGCGCTGATTGCCAAGGGAGACCCGGTGTGCAGGGAGAGGGAGAGCAAGAGAGGGGAAAACGAATACACAGACAAAAACCAAAACCCACCAGGCACACACTAAAGAGGCTGGAAAAATAAACAAAAACCCACTCACACCACTCACGGAGGCAGGGTCATGACAACTAAAGGCAATGCTTGCATTTAAAGGCTCCCACTCTTTGTACTATACTGTACAAAACTGCACTGCCTCTGCATTCAGAAGTATTGCAACAGGGGCGTCCTGGTGGCTCAGTGGTGTAAGGCGCATACCATCATGTGTTCGAATCCGGCCCGGGACCTATGTCACATGTCATCCCTCCTCTCTCACCTGATCTTTCCTGTCTCTCTCTACTGACTGTCAAATAAAGGCAAAATGCCAAAAAATATTCCTAAAAATAAGAAGTATTGCAACAGCCTCCACCGTTGTAGCAACACTGAGATGTCTGTACTCAGCTGGAGGCTATGAGTCTCGTTCTCAAAGGCATTCTACAATAGAAGAGCTGTGTTATATAACCCAGGAAGATTTCCAGCTATTTTCAAATAAACATATCACTGAGGGGTGGTATGGGTGGTTATTAAGGAACAACAGGATACACAGTGGCTTTAGAGTGCACATAAGTTGCTGTTCCACAAACCTCCTGAGACCTGATTACACCTCTCTAGGTTAAATGGCCATTAACTATGTTAACAATGCTGTTTAAAACTGTGACATGTGCACATTAAGACTCATTATTAGCCATACTACTGCCTTCTAGTTTGGAAGGCTGAGCATGTAGAGTGAAAGGTTCAGATTCACTGTGAAGCAAGCTGTCATACTGCTTTCCATGCCCCCAGAGGCTCACATCTTGACTGTGGTCCAGTTGGTATATGAAAAGAATAGCAAGCACTTTCAGCCAGACCAGTAGCAGCCCTTTTGGACGCCCCGCCATTTCCATGCCCCTCACGCCTCCTTATCTCGCCTCAGATATAGTGCCATAATGCCAGTAGGCAAACTACTGGCTGGTAAAAGCAAATCCATCACACGCCTAACTACCTATCCTCTGTGAGATAACTCAATTTACGGCATGGTCTTTCTCCAAATTCTTCTAAGTCCAAGTGATGTTGTGTTATCCTATAGTGTTACTGCACATGTGGTCTAGAGAAGTCTAGCCACCTCCATACATCTTTGCCACCTTTATTGCCAATATGACAAATTGACACCATCATTTCAACCTTTTCCTCTTCTATGGGTTCATTCTTTCTAATGTCCCCTGAACTGAGCGGTCTCTTATGAATTAACCTTCCTCAATAGAATATGGGTCCAGCAGGTTACTCAGCCATTGAAATAACAGATGCTTCCAGGTGGAAAAGAAACATGGATACTGGACACCTTGTGGAAAAGTAAACTGAACTAAATTGCTTCATTCATGTGATTACATAATAGTCATTTGAGGAATTATAGACTAGGATATATTTCCAGTGTTTCTAGGAACATTCCAACATTGGAATGTTGGGAGCAGTCAACAAAAAAATAAAAACACATGGGCATCTATTTTCAGATCCCATTGTCCCATTTATCAGCTGTATTTTTCCATTTCTTCCAACTCTTATGTCTTTGAAAATGAAAGAATGCTTTAGGAAATCAAGAAACCTGCATCCTTTGAATCAGTAACACTAACGTAGCGGTCAGCTATGTTAAGCTAGCTAGCTAGCAGCACGTAACCATGTAATGGTCTTATATTATGTGAGAATACTGAACTATAGAGTAAGCATAATTCATATAAATGCTAACATTAATTTATAGTGTCTGTTATGATCACAATGTGTTTTGTTATGACTGTGCTTTCACTATGTGTGTCCGGCTCTCCAACAGCCATCGTTTTTTGTGGTTGTCCCTAATGTTATTCTTGGAGAGTAATTTAAAGTAGGGTTGTGCAAGTGAAAACTGCTCAACTCTTTTGTTCCACCATCCCAACGATTTAAGAGGACTTTGTGTTTGTTGAGAACCTAAACTTGCTGTCTACATTTTCAGCTGATATTAAACACAGCTGAGCCAGTAGTGACTGTGAGCCTTTTTTATTTGGCAGGCAGAATTTAGCTTACATGCCATCTCTTCACTTAAAATGCATCCGCCCAGGCCAGTTTAAAAGGTTGATGCTGTTGTGACACTTATGTGACATAGGTTGATCAGCTTATTGGTTGTTGTTACTTTGCTGTTACTTTGTCGTTACTTAACTAATTCTACACCATTGTATGTGTATTTATTTATCTAAATGTCTTTCAGGTGCTTCATTGGAAACAATTGCTAGCTGTATGAAGGTCGTCTCCAAGTAGTCTGGTCTATGTTAATCCTCACTCTCTCAACCTCACTCTTTCAGTCAAGAATGTCCACGCCCATCCGTCCCTCTGCCAACTTGCTGAATAACACCTTGCTGGAATACTATTGCCCCACTACTTGCTTTGTTATGCTTTGCTATGTTTTGATTCTTTTTACTCTTTTACTCCGTTTGAGGATCCATTATTCACATCTGTGATCATTCATTCCCCTTGTATCTCGATACTGCTGATTTCTGCAGCCCTAATGCTAAAATCATATGCAAGGCAAATAGTAGATGGCTGCTACATTCCCACCTGTTGACGTCTTGCTGTCAGTGAGAACTACAGACAGCTCCAACCTGACACTACACACCTAGAGCTGGTTAGCTGAAACTCACAAGAGACAAACAGCTGCTTCCCTCAGTGTCTAGGAAGCTGTGGCATGAGAAAGACCTACTGGATGCTGGAATTACTTGCTTTTGACTGGCACTTGAGTGAGCCAGTCAAAAGTGAGCCAAGGCACTTGAGTGAGCCAATGCCCCTAATGTGTGAGTTTGCCCATGTGAATTTGTTGGCTTACCAATAAGCTTACTAGAGGCTAAGAGGATGTGTTTCTCTAAGTGCATGCAACAGAGTTGAAGTGGTTTCTAAACCCATTCCTCTTGAAATATAATCCTTTGTTTAATTCAATGGCCAGTCTGTTCTCATATGAAGTTCAAAGTTATAGGTAAAGAAATCAAATGCAGCATAATTCAGAATGATATTCTTCAAATCTTGTGAAACAGAAGGCTGAGCTAACATGATTGAAACAGGCAGTAGTTTCCCATTGAAATAGAGCAGTGAAAAGTAAGGGTTTGGGGGTCAAGGTAGCACATGGGCATATACAGGTGCAAATATTGACTTATGCAAAGAGGTTTTCTGCAGTGAATGAAGTTTTCATTTTTAGCAAAGGTTTTTCCTTTTCTGAATCTTGCTGGGGTAACTGTTGGGATTTCTGGACTGAGAATAGAGAGGTGAACAGACTTTGTCATTCACGGGTGCCTGTTCTGTACTGTCCCAACTTGTTCCTTTCTGGAGACTGTGTCAATCCCAACGGGGCACTATGGTTTCAAAATACCCATTTTTCTTTTCCTGTCTGTCCAACCCATGCTCTTAATGTGTGAAATGGCATAATTGACCTGTAACTTGGATAGCAGGGGAATAGGCTGTTCTGTGCCATTACCATGTCATCCTTCAGCACACGGCTCTCCATCCAAGATAATAGCAGGGGCATACTTTCCTTAAAAGCCTTACTACTCTTTCTAGAGTTGAACTAAGGCTTAGCAGATGAAAGCACATGGATGAAAGCACATAGTGTAGAAATTGAACTGTACAATAAATCTACACAATCTACACTTTCATTCAGGGACACCAAAATCAATACTGTGCCATTGGAATTTCATTTACAATCACAGAATATTTGCTGTTATTTATAAGAATATAAAACCATTTTTCATTGATTATTGTAAAGGTTGTTGCTTGGTAGATTTTTTTAATATCAATTCTCTGATGCATATCACAATGAACTGGTTATCCAATGTCACCTTGGATATCAGAGCAGTAATTCATAAACAATGACAAGCCCTTTAAGCTCACAATTTAAATATCAAGTGTTTTCATTCATCCTCTTGTTTTGTTTCGACACATGGATATAAAAATAGAAATCAAATAACTGTAATGGGTGTTGACCCATCTGTGAAGTCAGGGGCTAACATACAAATGCACTCACATACACATTAACACAAACGCATGCACACAGAGGTATACACTAAATAGGGGATGACAGTTATAATTCCCCATCTTGTGTGTATATGTGCTTATTAATGTGCATGTGTGTCTACATGCACTTCTGCACATCATTTCTAATCGTAGCCCAGTGCTGCTGATGCTAGAGCAGGGGATTATGGGCCAAACGTGAGTTTTAATCTGAATGAGAAGTCCTGGACAGCTTCTGCGTCATTATTGAATGGGCATGGAGCTGTAAACTGACCTAGAAGCTTCATATTGGACAGCTATGGTGTTACATATTTACTTGAAAAAAACTGGTGAGGACCAGTGTCAATTTTTACTGTTACCTTGTTATAATGCCTCCTCACTTTATTTATGAATTGTCCAATACCACTGAACAAATGATCAATACCAATTTCCATTTTCTACTTTTGAGATTTCTATTTTTATCTCAACGTGTTGAAACAAAACACGAGGATGAATGAAATCACATGTTATTACTTGGCGTCTTCCATTGTTATCTCAATGTATTGACTTACCAAGAGGTAAAAACAAATTGCCAGCGTCCTTTTTTCTGAGTTCTACCATTTTTTTCCCGCTTGCTTTTCAGGCCTTCGATACAATACAGTATTCACTATCTGATATTTGTGATGCTTGTGGTTTTGTGTTGACGTGATGCCCACGTCTTATGCCACTCCTAGAGGCCAAAATCAAAGTGTAGAATGTGGCCAAACAGAGCAGACAAATCCCATGTTTCCTGAGCCTCCTTTATGAATTAAATTCTAGTTTTATGTAACATGTTTTGGCCATTTATTTCACCAAGCTAAAACAATTGCTTTCTATGGCCCTGTGAAAAAGGCCAGTTACGCAAAACTGATCCATTCAGGCGCTTCCATGTGTAAAATCCTTTCGATTCACCTTGCATGCTATTCAGTGAGTCAGTGCTCCATTGTGTGTGTGAGTGTGAAAGTATTCTAAACCCTCAAAGTCAAATAGAAGTTAGGGGGAGGGGGGGGTGTACTCCTGAAGCCCATTCGCTGATCTAAAATTAGCCAGTATGTATTATAGTTCTAGGGAATTTTTCACTGAAAAATATGTTTCACAAGGGCATTACCTCTTACTGGAAATCAAGTTTCCTGAAATCTGGGACAGAAATATGCATAGAGATAATTGCCTGGAAATGACTAATGGTGACTAAAGGTGTCTTATTAAATTAATTTGACTCCTGTTTTGACTCCACACTATTTCTGTACATCACCATGAAGACATTTATAACACAGAAGGACACTGTATGTGTCTTATTCAAAAATAACAAAGCAAAAGCAAAATTTTATGAAAGGAATTGTTGTGCTTGCTGTAGGCAGTAGGAAGTAGTTCAAATGTAATCTTGTCAAGTGGAAGTAGCAGTAGTAGTAGTGTCTGTGCACATGTGTATATGTGTGTTTATATCTATGTGTGTGATATGTGCATGTATGTGGTGTATGAATGTGTTTGTGTGTGTGTGTGTCATGAATGTGTGTGTGGTGTACATAGGTGTTTGTGCACATTTGTGCATTTGTGTGCATGTGACCTCCTACTGTTAGTTCTAGGTGTAATGGTCAGTCCAGGTGGTTGCTAGGGGATTGCTAGTGGTTGCTAGGATGTCACTAGGTAGTTGCTAGGGTGTTAATTAGGGGCTGCTAGGTCCTCAAATCTGGACCTCTGGGTAGTACTAGTAATACTAGTAGCAGTATAAGTAGTAGTAGTAGTCATACTAGTAGTTGTAGTATTAGTAACAGAGAGCGAGAGAGAGAGAGCTGCATGTGTAACTGTGTATGTCTGATTGTATGAGAAACGCCACTACCCGCTCTGCTTTGAACTTTCGTGTGTATTGGAAAATACTTTAAAATAAATGTTAAATCTCTAAAACATCACTTGGTAAAGCTATGAAAGTAACATAGAGCCCACCTGCACAAGTGCAAATTCTCATATTCCTTGACTATCAAAATTGCACTGCACCGCCTCATCATTACTGACACACCCACTACTGCACCTCTCCTCCCACTTAGGCAGGGTGGAGTTCATGACCAGTCACCAAAATGCCAAACGGGCACAGATGAGAACAAATCGAATGTGACAAAAATGCCATTTCATCACAAAAATAGAGTTTTCTGCTGTTTTCAGACAGTGATTGATGTTAGAAGATTGACAGCTTCTGTTTTAACCCCAAGAAAATGATGGATTTTATCCCATCCACATCATGCTGACAGATACAAGCCCTCTGTGCCTTTTAAGAACACTGGTAGTGCCAGTCCTCAGAACCACAGGACTATTGCATGAGGCGCTTTAGAGAATGATGTTTCTAAAAATATGAATTTCAAGCACCCCCCTGCCCCAGTCACATCCTGAAACCTAATGCTAGTTTCCTGTCAGAATTATCTGAGTGCCTCTCTTCTACTATGTTGAGCCATGACAAGGACAGAAACCTGGATGGGTGACAGATTAGAGAAGGGGCCGAGAGGGGAGCTGGGTAGATGTTTGAGACTGGCTCTTTTTATCCTCTGGCATACTTGACAGAAACCTCATTTTGCTCTCATGTACATTTTATTTTACTCTTGTATCATATCTATATGATCCTAGATTCCCTTAGTGAGTTTGACTGAAGTCATCTGCGGAGTGGGAATAAGTTCCAGGACACCCAATTGCACGACATGTGGTAGATTGAGTTCCCGAGAATATCCAGCAAATTAGCTTAATCGTTAAATCCCAAGGGTCTCCTCTAGCTATTTCAGGCTCTCTTTTCATTTCTGTCAAACACCATCTGTACTGCACAGACATGAATGAACACACACAGACACACACACACACACAGACACACACACACACACACACACACACACACACACACACACACACATGTTAAATTAAGCAAACCTTTTAGGAATATCACAGTCTTAAATCATCCCTGTATGTTTCATCTGGACAAACCCTTTACAGGATTATCTCTATCTCTGCACAATCCATGTACCCATATTGGGAATTAGGAGGTTCACACAATTCAGTGTATTGACTTCAATGTATATTTTGACAAATCTATAAGCTGTTTAGATGATGCAGAATAGTGCTACTTTCAGCATTGCATTGCAACGTTGGCTACCAACGGTATTAAATTATTGATGGCCCAAGGTTGGCCCAATTTATTTTCCCATGCTGACGT
>CABFOQ010052094.1:0-10644 GCA_900660455.1 Gephyroberyx darwinii
ACATTTAGGTTATGTTCACAGGGAGTTTTAGCACCTGGGAGGACGACACAAGAGGAACACCCTTGACCCTCACATGTTGCATGGACCATGTGACAAAATACAACCTTCTGGGGTAGTGTGATATTATATTATTATATTACATCTCTCTTTCTGTAATTACAGAGTGCTTGTGTATCCTCACCCTAACCAAATATTGTTGACCTTGGTTGAATCTTGAGCAATACAATTATTTTGTGACAGCATTATTATAGAAATTCCAGCTGGAATTAAAAGGGTTGCAACTCAACCCCTTCATTATCTGGCATAAAGGTAGAGAGAGAATAAAAACAAAGAAGTCAGTGTAGGGGGAATTCATCCATTTTTGTTTTATTTTATTAGAAAATATCCACACACCATAAAAATTACATGTACAAAACTATAAGATTTGAAATTGCTTTATGTACACATACAAAAGATAAAGCCCAAAGAAAAAGTGAGAAGAACGCAGGGGAAAGTGAGCAACCAAGTGTGTGCGTGTGTGTTTTTGTGTGTGTGTCTTTCTGCTTGGATGGGTCAGAAGGTTTAAGATTCTCAGTCCATTTGCTCTTGTACCAAGTTACATCTCAGCAGGTAACCATAACGATGATGATGACGATGATGACGATGATGATCATGGTGACAGAAATTATGACAGTGAGTGCATTTACTTGCACACCAACATAATATTTGAGATATCCACACATTTCAGAGATGGTACTTATAAACAACATATCCCATTTACAACAACCTGGACAAACTAGATACCTAATATATGATCCAGATAGAGAAGAATCCATACTGAGGCACCCAGGATAGTGAGGTAACAATTTATCGTTTGCTTGTGTGGTGCAGGCTCCAATATAATATTTGAAATAGTCTGATGATTAATACATGGGGATATGTGTGAGTGGGATATGAAGATGCACCTTATCCCAAATAGGATGTCAATTGGGATATGACTTATTATCCAGTATGCTGTGTGCATGTAAACACGCTGATGATAATTATAATGATGATGCTGCCAGTGTAAATAAAGACAAGGATGAGGGTGAAGGCAATAATGATGGTGAAACAGAATTGAATGACTACGATGATGATGATGATGATGATGATGATGATGATGATGATGATGATGATAATATTGGTGGTGGTTATCTTGAGTCAACTTATATTCTGATTTTGAGTGCAAGACCATAAGGGTTAGGGTTGAGCAACTGTCCGAAATACTGTTTGCTTGTAAACTTACTCAGTGAGGATGGTGATAATGATGATGATGACGAATTTGATGAGGATGAGGATGATGATGATGACGACAACACAGAAAGAGATGCAGTGATTTGGCCAACTGATGCCGGGCTTCTTTATTTTTCTCTTTCTAATTTGTCCGTTTTTCTTTCTTCCACTCTGTCTGTCTGACTTTTTGATGTTCGTCCGAGATGTGTATCGGATCTCCTCCTGATCACTGTGTCTGAAAAAAAGAAAGAAAGAAAGAAAGAAAGAAAAAGAGAAAACATGAAACAGTATAATTAGTTGCACCCATTATGAAATCCTCCCTTTTAAAGTGTCTTAGTTGTTCTGTGTCTCCTTTAGTCACTACCAGTGCTTCTTAAACTATGGGTTCAAACCCAAAATGAGTCACAACCTAGGGTAGGTCTTCACATGACAAGAGTAAGAATAATGTGTTAATGAGCCATCGCCCCAGGATGAGAATGTAGATTTGATTCCCAGGCTGTAAAAGTGAAAGAAAACCCGTTAGCTACCATATTTATGTAAAAGCACTAAAACTATTGAAAACTAACTTCTAACTATGATCCTGTGTCTCCTGCCTCTGGCCAAAAGAGGCCCTCTTTATCTGGGAGGACTATGATGGAGCACATTTGTGCTTTGCGTGTCACAGAGCTCTGCAAGTGTGTGTGTCTCTCTGTGTGTGTGAAGTCTAGTCTAGTCTAGTCAAGTCTCAAGTTTTTTATGTAGCCCTAAATCACTGATACAGTCTCAAAGGGCTTCACTAATGCACACATTATGAAACCAAATTGTGTGTGTGTGTGTGTGTGTATGTGTGATATGTCTCTAAATAAACCCAAAGGGCTCTTTTTTTATTTCTCCAGCTGTTTTCTCTGTCAGCTCCATCTGTGTGGAACAGACCTGGCCAAATCAACAGCTGATTAAACTTCAAATGTATGTGAAGCACTTGATCTACCTTGACTTGAAAGTTTCCTGTCCACTTTTGAGGTTGTTGCTGCTGAGTTACTGCTGAGTGTTAAATAATGCATATTCATTCAGCTCAAATATCTGAAACTGTATTTCACATAAATGTTTGCTTAGGTATGGCATGTAGTAAATCCTGCCAATCTGACGGCAACAATCCCAAACCCATATTATTTAGTCACATATAATTGGTAGGAAATACTTGAAAGTATTTTGGTTCATCTTGAGACAGTCAATCTCAAGATTTCATTACAAATGCATTGCTTGTCAGGTGAAATCATTGATTCTAGATATTAGATAGTTGCTAGCAGAAGCCATGCTGGGAAGCACTGAATCCACAAACACCAACACCACTACATGTAGTGGGATGTCAATTACCTTGTTGGCAACAATTATTAAATGCAACCTGCTAAGTGACTATAGATTTATAGGAAAATGTGAGGGAAAGCACTTGGCCTGCCCACCATCCTCCTTGTTAAATCTGAAGAAGTCTCCCACTACCGGCCTCATGAATAGTGTAACATGAGCATGTTAGAATGATTAGCTGTCATATTATAGGTAGTCCCGTTAAGGGGGAAACCTGGTGCAACTCATATTGTTCATTGGGTCGTTAGCATTACAACCAAACACTGTGGCAGAAACAGAGTTTTCCAAATTGCTTGGTTAAAAGAAACCCCATGGAACATAAATGAAACAAATGCCTCCAGCATGCCCAACAACATTACACCAGAAAGGTAAACAAAGTATTGATTTCTTGCCCTGCTTTGAAATACAGAGAAATAATTAACCATGTACCTGATTGGAACAAGTCAGAACACTTGACAGAAAAGGGAATGACAGAAGTCAATGAATGACTTGACATAACAGAAATTATTTGACAGTTATCCTTTTTTTTAAAAGACCAGTGTAATTAATATTTGCTGTAAATTCAAATAATGAAAACACTGAATTATCACTGCAATCCCAACATGATACATTACAACACATTTAAGAGGTGGTGGGCAGGTCAAATGTCATTTTCCCAATTGACAAGCGAGAGCAACGTAATACTACTACTACTACTACTACTAATATTATAATAATAATAATTTGTGTCAACAAGATAGATGCATCCCTCTTCCCTCATATCATCTCCCCGATTACAAGACTATCTACACTTTAGTGTGAGCCACAATTTCACTCAGCCCAAATATCTCACAAATAGAACACAAATCTTTATCACACCTAAAACCTAACCTTACAATATGACACACCACTTCCACTACTAAATAAGACTATCCAACCTAAAAACCTATTACAATACAAGACTTCAAATCTAACATTTTAATATGAAATAAACCTTCATCACATGTAACAGCAACCCTAACCCTTCAGTGCAATGCAATCCTTTAATAAACTGAGCATTTAACAGCAACACAAGGCCATCAAAGCCCACTAAAATTCAAGGCTTTATTCACCCTGACACTTTAATATAAACCCTAGTCTCTCAGTACAAAACTTCGCTCCATTATTCGTGACAGCATTATTTGTGTAAAGCTTTGAATCTACCAATAAACCAATAGGGCACTAACAGCACTTGCTGTGTCTAAGACCTAGAGGCCTCCAACCTCCAATTTTAACACTAGCAAATCTCACCATAATCTCATTCTTTCCCAATATAAATATACTGCATCAGCACTTTCTGTGTAAAGCAGCTAATATAGCAATATAACACCAAAGGGGCCTAGTCCAAAGCTAAAACCTAAAAGCTGCTCACGATTTTAATCCAACAACAGTGTAATTTCCTCTCCCCCCTGCAGTGGGAAATGAGATTCTGCTGAGAGAGAAGTGGAGCAGTGCTAACTCAAATCCCTCTAGTCGATAGGTGAGTGAACATTTGCTCTGCCAACTTTTAATGTGCATTTCATTAATGCTTTATTTTAAGTGTCATGCTCAAGACATTATGAGGCGCCATAAGCACATTATGAGTAGGGTATAATAATAACAAAAAGCATTATAATGCATTATAGTGCATCTGATAGTGCATCTGAAGTGATTGTAATGTGAAAGTATGTTATTATAATTCACTTACAATGTGTTTATGATACTTAACAATACACTCCGTGCAAAGTGCTACCACATTTTCTATAGAGCTCAAAACATTTTCACATACTGATCTGAGCATTACTGGTATTAACATCTTGACGTGACCCACAAATCAATTGTAACATCCTTCAGACATAGCCACAGAGATGACCCTATTTCTCTCTAACCCTAACCCTTCCTCCTCCTTTTCTCCATTATTATTCTCCCCCTCTCTTTACCATCTTCCTCTCCTCTTTCCAGTCTCTGTTGCTGTTCCTCCTGTCCCCTCTTCTCTCATCCCTCCTTCTCTTTCTCTCTCTTTCCCCTCTGTGCCTCCTTCCCCTCCCAGTCTCTCGATCTGAACTAATTCACTCACTAAATATGCTTGATATACTATATAATACACTAATAATACAATAGGCTATTGTACTATATTTGGTACTACACTACTGTACTACTATACTATACTGGGTATTAGGAAAATACATCACATAGAAGCAGCTATTTAAATTGCTCAAGGTGTTTCCGGTTTTGCTGCATTCCTCAACCTGCTGATTTGTTTCTCCTCCTCGCATTCATGCATCAAAGACTTGTAAAGTGCTGTGTTGTTGATGAGATTCAGTTAAAGGTTAAGTGGCGCAGAGAGAGAGAGAGAGAGAGAGAGAGAGAGAGAGAGAGAGACTTTTATAGATGAACTTTATATATCAGCTAATACTGAGTGGGAAACAGCAACCTCAAATTATAGATTCTCATTCTGAAGCCACTGCTGTTACATGCGTGCGCGCACACACACACACACACACACACACACACTCACACGCATGCATGGACATCCTACTCTGAGTTGCACAAATACTGGCTTTTACAGGTCAATAAATCATTAAAAGTAATTGATGAAATGTCAACTAATCAAGGGGTTATAGTGTTTAAATTTTAACAAGATAATAAATATGATTACAGCTCCCTCATTTGCATTGCAGACTTTTACAGCCAATTACTGAATGTTCTGCTGTCCCAAACCAGAAGTGCAAGTCAGCTACAGCAGTTTGCCAAAGAAACGGCCCCTAACAAAACTATCCAATAAATTCAGCACTAATTCAACTTTTGAATTATGGTTGTGGTTGTTGAGAAATGGAGCATGTATTGAGATCAATGTTAATGCATTGCTAGCCTACAGTGAAGTTTCATAGTGGGGGTCTATGAGGGAATTGATAAAACCTCTTCATGTACTTTGTTCTCAAATTCATATCACAGAATCAGTCTATTTAACATAATAAGCACAGCATGTTGTAAAGGATTGTTGGAGACACAAATCTGCGGCAAACTATCTTTTCAATAATCTGAAGAGGCTGCGCTATTGGCCCTCACAATGTGACGCTGGAAAACAGAGTATGATCTTGAGCAGAGCAAACCCCAATGGCAGAAACAGTGGCTTTGAGAATTATACAGTATTGAAAGTTATTTGATTGCTAAACCTTGCCCAGAAAACTGCATTATCCAAGGACACTTTCATCTAGGGTAGATGAGTATTCACAGCTTTACAGACACTTTTCCTGTGTAGGCGACTAGCAGAAATACTGTCAGTGTCTCAGTGCAACCCCTAGCAGACACAGATCCACACCCACAGAAAAGCTCACAGACATGCACACACACGCATGTGCATGCATGCAATCACGTACTTGAAATCGGCACATACAAAAAGACATACACCCATGTGCAAACAGACAGACATACACAAGACACATACAATACATGCATATACATACACAGCCTGTTCTTATATCACATTTGTACTTGCAAAAAGTGATGCACTGTAATTTCAGATTATATTCTATGAATCAAGTGTTTTATCTTGCATTTGGTTTTTATTCTTGCACCTGTGTTGTGTTTTTCTTTTTCATTTCCTTGTTTTACATTTCTAAGCACCCTGATTTTATTTATTCAACTGGATTTTGTACTATGACATTTTGCCTTTTTCACGCTGTAAAGCACTTTGTCTGGTGCTTGAACTTTAGATATTGCACAACCATTGTTGCAAGAGCACATTGACATACACACGGGCATGCAGAGAAAGACACACACACACAATCATGTTGAAATTTTAACACACAAGTTCATATTGTCCTCAAAGGACACACAAACACGTTTCTGATGAGAACAATATGAATGTGAGAGCAGAGGATGTTTCCATGAATATCTGCTCTGATTCGCAGCTTGTGTGTGGGTGCTGCTGTTTAACTGAGCACATCATCTGCATCATTTTCAACATATTCTTTTTCAACTTCTGAAAAGGGGAAAAGGAGTAACACAATCAATACACACAAAAATAAGCATGCATTGCATGTATGTGTGTGTGCGTGTGTATAGATGGTTGTGTCATCTGTTTCTCATGCTACCGTGTTTTCTTTTTGAGGGACCACATACACTCCACAGCACAATACAGCTGGAACTGAACACACTGAGTAATCCTCCACACATCCCACTCACTCTTCTCCTTATGTTTTCCCCTCTCAATTCTGTCTCTCTTCCTTTTCTTCTATTCTCCTCTTGCTCCTCTTCCTCTCATAACGAATCCTCTTCTTTCTCCTCCTCATCCCTTTATACTCCTCTTGTCCCTTTCTCCTCTTTCTCCTCATCTGTTATAAACCTAGCCTGGTCCCGGCCCTCCAAAGCACTAGCGTCTAAATTCATCATTCCTCGGTTTCGCTTGTTCTTTTTCACTCGTTGACTATGCCTATTGTATTTGAATGTTTTGGTGCTTGGCTAGGTCTCCTCTTTAGAGGGGGGCGGTCAGAATGTGTGGATGTTCTAGCATTTTGATTGGGTTATTCACTTCCAGAAGCAATGATGAAGATGTAAACATTGATCTTGCGATAAAAAGCTGAATATATCTGCTCTGAAACCCAAGCAGTATACACTTTTAAAAGCTTTTATTCAGGGAACGGATGCTTTTGGTGTCATGTCACAGGCTTTTGTAAAAGCTTAATCTGTCAACTAGCCCCAGTAGTGCATGAAGGTCTATTGTTATGGTCGTGTCTCCCCTCATGGAGGACCGAGTAAAGGCTATAACGGCACTGCAGCTCGGGGTCAGACGAGAGGAACCCTGAAGCTTGGCTGCTGAACAATGTTACATTCTGAGGCGTAAAGGAGTGTGGGGTAATTGGTCTCTAACTTTTGATAGGGGCTGAAAATTGGGCAGATTCAATGCTTGAGACTAACTTAACATCATAGCTAAATAACGAATGAGCCGATTGAATGACATGGAGGCTATTCTGTGAGCTAACTGGATTTAGCCTAGTAGCTTACACTGTAGTCTAACATGGTCTAATAAGAATCGTTAAGCCAGCATTATCAGTGATGCCACCCATGTCTCTTTCTCGTTTGGGGTTGCAGAATGTAAAAGGTGGTGCTTCAGAAGGCTGTGACTAGGCTATTAAAACCCCTCTCTCCCATATTCCTCTCCTTCCCTTCAATCAATTCAATTCAAGAAGCTTTAGGGGCACGATAAGATCATTCTTACATTGCAAAAGCATCTGCACAAAGCTGAACATCAATACATTTCAACTTAAACTAAAATATCCTTCTCTTTCTCCCCCTCTTATCTGTTTTCAACAGTTCTTCCCCGTATTCTCACTTTATTCCTATTTTATCCTCCCAATCCTCCCATTTACATTCGATCCCCCTGCTGTCCATCCCTCCCTCTCTCACCCTTTCTTCTTCCTATTCTCTGTGCTGCCAATTTTCTCATTGCTCCTTCTCCTGCCTCTCCTCTTCTTCTCTCCCTCTCCCTCATTCTCTACCTCTTACCCTTCCTCTCCCCTCTCTTGTTTCTTTCGGCATCCCTTCCAGTCTCCTTTTCTTCCTCCCTATCTCTCTCTCGAACCCCCCTCCCTCCATCTATCATTTTCCCCTCTGTGTCCCTCCTGGCCTCCTTCTCTCTCTTCTCCTTACTGCAGGCGCTGTTCACCTTGTCATACTCTTGTAGGACACTGGCGTTACATCATCACGAGTTAGGCTGCACTGCACACACACACAGACACACACACACACGTCTCTCTTTCATACAGACACACATACTATATTTATCTGTAACGCATGAACACATGCACAGAGCGCACATGCACTTTTCCTTTCACTTTCTCTCTCTCTCACACACACACACACACACACAAAGGAAAGTAATGTGAAATCAGTTGAAATGAGGGCCAGATCAAATAGTGATGTATCAGACAACCCAGCGTCAATTCGAGGTATGTGTGTGGATTTCTGAGCATGTGTTTATGAGACAACATATACATGTCTTGTAAGTACAATCTTTTTCCACTTCATTACTATCTGTATGTCTGTGTGTGTGTGTGTGTGTGTGTGTGTGTGTGTGTGTGTGTGTGTGTGTGTGTGTGTGTGTGAAAGAAATCAGACAGTATTTTCCCATGTAATGTATGCATGACCACGTTTAGCTATATCAGCCACCAGATATGAGATGCTGCCTAGCCTGGCTTATCACCCAACATACAGTGAACCCTCACTACATCTATCCTATATTATTATAGTCTATGGGTTTTTTCATGTTCCCAATTTAGCCTCATTAAATGAAATAAACCAAATGGTTGCTAAGAGGGACTCATAATGGCTGCAGCAAAATGGCCACAGGTGGAAGTCACATCAGGCAAAGCACAGTGTGTTCCACCAGCAGTGCTGACTCGAAGGCCAACAAAGATAACTGAAATCTCACAGGCTCCAATTGTAGATATGGTGCTCAGAAACATTCCGTTAACCAATTGGAGCCAAGACCTGGCAGACATTCCTAACAAATAATGTCTGCATCAGTGCCCGGCACTTTTTCTATTCCTGTTTTGACTAGCAATAGAGCGAAAAAAGTGTATTCCACTCACACTGAAAACTTACCAAGTTTGACAAATATTCCCTGTCAACGACAACAGGCTTTGGTGCCTGTCAACAACACCATAAAACTAGTTCTATTTAATGTCAGATCGCTAGCAAATGAATCATTTTTAATCAATGATCTTATTATTACCCGTGCACTTGATTTTATGTTTTTAACTGAAACATGGTGAAACAGTAGCAACAGTGCAGCTATACTTATTGAGTCATCAACCGCAAACTTTTATTTTTTGGGTGTTGGTAGAACTGGAAAAAGAGGTGGAGGAGTTGCTGTTTTATTTAATAATGCATTCCAGTGCAAGCAGACGTCATTTGGAGATTTTCCATCTTTTGAATACCTTTCTGCTGTATTGAAAGTTTCTCCCCGAGTTCTACTATTAATTATTTACAGGCCACCAAAATATTGTTCCACCTTCTTTGACGACTTCAGTGAACTTTTGTCCAATGTTTCCACGGACTTTGACTGTCTAGTTATAACTGGTGATTTTAACATTCATATTGATAATTCCAATCGACAATGATACTAAAGAACTCTTTACAATTTTGGACACTTTTGAACTGTCTCCACATGTGAAAGGGCCCACCCATAGTCGGGGCCACACCTTGGACTTGATTATCACTAAGGGTCTCAATATTTCAAATGTTGATGTAATTGATTCTGCCTTATCTGACCATTACTGATACAAATTCCCCCTGAACTCCTGTCCACCCAGAAATGCATTGAATTTGCATTCTTCTTTACTGATAAAATTGAAAGCATCAGAAAAGCCTTCAATACTTCTATAACAAGCAAAAATATTAGGTCACCACCACATTTGAAAGACAGAAATATACTAAGGATGAGTTTAATGTCATTGACTGCAATACTCTTGAGAAAACAGTGAGACAACTCATGTCGTCCTGCCTTGATGCTCTGCCTACAAGCTTTCTTAAAAACTGCCTGGCAACAGACATACTGCAAATAGTTAACAGCTCTCTCTTATCAGGAAACTTTCCAAGGTCCCTGAAAACTGCAGTCATTAAACCACTGCTAAAAAAGAGGAGCCTTGATTCTTCTATTATTAGCAATTACAGACCTATATCAAATCTACCTTTTGTAAGTACAATTATTGAGAAAGTTGTCTTCCAACAACTTAATAATTTCTTAGTCTCAACTGTCTGCTATGACAACTTCCAATCAGGATTCCGACTGCTACACAGCACTGACACTGCTCTTGTTAAAGTTTTTAATGACATTCGTCTTAAGACCGACTTGGGCAAAAATTCAATCCTTGTCCTATTGGATCTTAGTGCTGCATTTGATACTGTAGATCATACTTTACTTCTTGACAGGTTAAAAAACTGGGTTGGACTTTCCAGCACGGTCTTAAATTGGTTCAAGTCATATCTTCAAGACAGGAACTATTTTGTGTCCATTGGCAACTATGAATCTGAGCTAACCAACATGACTTG
>CABFOQ010052102.1:0-35017 GCA_900660455.1 Gephyroberyx darwinii
TCAATTCCTGCCTGGGGCACTATTGACTCTGGGGTACCCAGGTGGGTTATCTCCCGGGCCTTTCTGTGTGGAGTTTGCATGTTCTCCCTGTGCTCACATGGGGTCCTCTTCTACAATAAGGACCCCAATTGGAAAAACATACAAGAAGCCATCTCCTGTCCCGTCCCTGACCCCAAGATCTGGAGCTGTTGGTCCCCCGGTGCCGTAAAGGGCTGCCCACTGCTCCTGGCTTCCCCTGGAGGGGCTGCAGGATGGGGAAAAATGCAGTGACTTAATTTCCGCAGCCACCCTCCCTGCATGCGTGTGTGTGTTTGGCGGCCACCACTGTCTGCGTGCATGTGTGTGTGACAATAAAATGTGGACAAAATAAAGTGTTCTTTCTTTCAAACTCCACATTGTAAATTCAGTTTAATGTTTCCTTGCTTGACACTTCACTTCATGTATGGGTTATCCCAAGCATGGTCTATGGTCTGCATACCCCGTCAAGAGCAGACCTTGTCTGACGCGCGAACTTTACTAACAATTGCTCGATGTGCAAGAACTAGGTAGTAAGCAAATGTATCTACTTGCAAAACTTGAAGCTTTCAGGGTCCCTGGTTGTGGAATGCGACTAGGATGTGGCTCTACTTGCTCCGGTATTCTTGAGGGAAACTACAATTCAACAGTTCACTAAAATTATCGGGTTTATCAGTGGAATTTAGGGTGCTGCTGTTTTCAACACTTGCTAATGTGACTCAATGCCAGTTTTTGCTACTCGCCCTTCTCCTTCGCAACGTCATCTCAAGCACGTGGTTTTGTTATTGCAGGAAGTGAAGATGGCGGCGCAGTCGTTGCTATCGGAATCTGTGCTCGGTTGGTCTATTTTCGCTTTTGTACTTTTGGTAAGCAAACACTAAGTTGTATCATCGTGTCCTCGAGTGAAGGTTGTTAGCTGAATAGTTTGTGACATTCTAGCAATAGCTGGATAGCTTATTTAATGTGTTACTGGCGCGATATGGCTAAGCTATGGTTAGATAACGTCATAAGCTTTGGCTTCGTTTTAGCTAGCTCATCGTACAGACAGGTGCCTCTTTGGACGTAACGTTAAGTGTTGGGTACAATTTTACACAATTAGAGAAACACTGTGTGTCGCCATGTTCACTTACCAAAAACACCACCATATCTTGAACTATGAGCGGATATCCCCAATGTTTATGCAGAAGATTCATATTCCCGGCCAGTTTTTCCTTGGGAAGGCTGAATTGGCATATCAGCCAATGGTACAACAGAACTCTATCACATAGTGGTACATTACATGTGGCCTTTCACCATTTGTTGTCAAGTTTCCGTGTGATGGAGTTACGATAATGGGTCTGGTATATAGGTTTAACAACAAACATGGTTCTAACGACACCTATCTGTAGCTAATCATGCTCTTCTGGGTAAAAAGTATCACTGCTTGCCCAGAGTAAAACACATAAACAGACAGTAAAGCCTGATCAGCGTTTATTTGTGTTTGTGTTGTGTAGCTTTTCACTACAGAGAGACACACAAATATGGACCCTCTCTTGATTATGTAAAAGAGCCCTAGTTTAATCTAGCTATCTCTGTGAGTCCAATCATTTTGCCGAATTTTTGACCTATTTTGAGGTTATGGCTACAGTGTTACATGTTTATAAGTATAAATACTAACCACTAAGTTGGTCAGCTGCATGTAATCTGCTGCCCAAATTAGCTCACATTAGCTCAGTTGTCATTCTATGGTTTACATGAGTCACATGACTGGATTAGAAGTTATCAGAAGAAGATACTTCTGAGCCAGTTTTGGTTACTAACAAATTCTTCTCTTGGCCTGCACCCTCCTGGTAGTGCTGAATTGACCCCCTTTTTATTTAAACAATTTTCTCAGTGTATCTTATTTGGATGCAAAGCCTGTGTCATTACCTGGCAAAACAAGCAGCCTGAGGCTTAAGTCTGTGAGCCTTTAATTGATCCTGTCAATGGCAGCACTTGATCTGAAGGGACTAGTTTTAGCAGTGTCCTCACTACTTACAGCATGTGTGCCTGGAATATGACCTTGTTGTTTTGGAACTTTTCTCTTGCTCCTCTGTCTAATGAGTCTTCTGCCCATTACACTAACAACCCCTCTCTCTGATGTCTGTTTAGTAATACAGTGCTGCGGAATAAATTAGAAATCCATCAATCAATTGAAGAATCTTTAAAATAGCCTCATTACACAATGATTTTACCAAATAGGCAGATTAATCCTGCTGCAATTAACAAGTCAACCTTGCACTCTGTGATTATTATTCCCTCTCAAGCCTTAACACTTTTAGTGAGCCTGTGTTCAATCATGTGCTGAAAAAGCATGAGGTGGGGGAGCGTAGGATGTAATCTGGTAGTCAGGTCCACAGGGCCCTCATTTATCCCCAGTATATAATTTCCCACTTAATCCTTTTTTTGTGACTAATGTTACCAGTTTGGTTCGAGCAGTTCTTTTTTTTTGTAGCTAGTGATAGAAAAATTAAAGCCACAATTTTTTAGTAGTGCAGATCAATTATACCCAAGATACAAAGCAAATTTTCTCCAGTTACGTGCCACAAGATGGACTATAGGCATAAACAAAAATTTCACATTGTAGTTAAAATTTTTCTCTCTTCTGTTAAAGTCACAGATTGTCAGGTCTTATATGAAGGCAATACATTTGAAAATACTACCTAGGCAAAGGCTTGACTATTTCTCCTACCACATTCCTTATCTTTCCTTATCTTTCTGTGATGGAGTTATTCTTCATTTAAGTTAATTTGATGATGAGTTGCCCCTGCATTGTTTTAATAATTTCCTCCTTCTTTAGGTGATCCTCGCTTTCTGTTGGGTCTACATCAGAAAATTTCAAAGTCGTCAGGAGAGTGAAGTTATTTCAACTATCACAGCAATATGTGCACTGGCAATTGCTTTGATAACTTCTGCACTTCTGCCAGTGGATATATTCCTTGTTTCATTCATGAAGTATCCCAATGGCACCTACAAGGTTAGTATCAGTTCTGATAATACTTAGAGAAATGTTGCCCCAGTAAAATCAATTTAAGAAATACTAGTTTTCCTGAGGCAGCTCTTAACTTGTTTGCTTTGCAATTTAAAATGAATTCCAAATAGACATTGTGTTCATTGTTCTTGTCTAATCTAAAAGCTGAATAAATTTCTTGGCTCATAAAATCTTTGCTAAGTCACTTTCCACAGTATACGTTGCTGTTGCAGTAGGAATGACAACTTTTCCTTTTCCCCCCGCTACCTCTAAGCATTATTCTGTGTTAATGTCTGAATTCTGTTTTTGAAACCAGATTCTGTGTTTCCATCTATGTTTCTAGCAAATGTAAACAAAGCAGCCAGAGCACTGCAATATCCCACATTCTTGCCAACACATAAGCCCTTGTAATGCATTGTGGTGTCTACAGTATAGAGTTTGACTTTTCTAGGTCAAGGTAATGGATTCACTAATCAAGGGCACACAAAGTATTCTGTTTTTTGTTTCATAACTGTTTTGAATGGTTGCAAGGATATAGTGAACAGACAATAAATGACAGACTGAATGCAGTATACCCCCCACTGCATGGGATGTAAATATTATGCCCTACTTTATACCCATTCTTGTTTTTTATCTTGAGCTTTGATCTGATTGATTGTGTTGTTTCCCACTGATTATCATACTGCCAATTCCTGTCCTGTTGAACTTATCTTTAATTTGCATCATGGTCCATTTTTCAAATTCAGGAATGGGCAGCAAACAATGAGACAAGAGGGCAAATTGAAGACACGGTGTTGTATGGATATTATAGTAAGTGCATTTTCTTCAAAATTTACTTTGCTTGGATAGACATTAAACACAAAATGAATATTTGTTAAGGAAAATCTTTACTAGTGAGAAACATACAATGCATAACTTTTGAAAGCGGTAATATTTATCTTGTTTGAATTGGCAGTGTATTGTTTGAATATTTTTGGTTGCCTTTTATTGTTTCACTATCAACAATTGTAAATTTACTCATTCAATATCCACTCTGTCTCCACCTGGCAATTGATCGTTACCTCACATACAAAGGGTGCGCCTTTTGTGAGATCTTAACAAGGACCATTTCAAATGTTATAACACCTGGTTTTATGCTTGGCAGGAGTGCTGGCAAGCATCTAGATGTTGCTTTGTCCATGAGTGACTCTCATTTGATTGAACCTGCGGTGCTAACAGCTACTGGCCTGCAGTTTGTGCTACTTGGGCATCAGTAAGATAGTGCCCAGTAGTGCTGTGTAGCAAGGGATGTGGTTTATATGCCTCTAAGGAATCACTTTCATGGTGTGTTAAGATAGCAATGTATAACAATAACAAATGCCATTTTATTTGCATGGTATTTTTATCGTATTATCGCATTGTCGTTATGCTGTAGCGCATGGCTTTGAGTAATCAGATCACCCTTATTCCATTGTAGGTAAAAAGGTTAACCCAGCCTTGGAAATTATACTGGTGAGAAGTTTGAGTAGTACAGAATAAGGACCAATAAATTCCTAATTCCACTTTGAAGGTGAAAACATTAGCTTAAGTTGTTATGCAATTACATAATTTGATGTTACTGTTGCTACAGATGTTTCACAGATAAGCCTACTTGATTTTAACCTTTTGTCTTGATAGTACTATGCTCTGTCATTTTCACTCTTGTGAAGGATTTCACCTCTTTTATGGGGAAATCTATAGTATCAAAGATTCAGTTGATATCTTTCACCTATAAGTTACTAATCCAATGATTTTATTTGCGTTTGAATTTCTTTGTGATCGGCATATTAAGGGGTGACTGAGATGGTTCTCTTTTGACTATAGCAAATTCAATCTTGCCAAAGACACTATTTCTAGAAGATTTCTAACAGATGCTGGCTTAAAGTGCCCGTCAGCAACACTGTTCTGTACCGTCTGCTCAGAAATGGCAAACTCAAGGAAGACAAGCTGTCTCCCTGCCCAGCCAGCCCAATAAACTAAACTACTTCCACTGGCATAATGACATCAGAAAATTGGCTTTCACAGACAAGGTACACTGCATGTGAATCCAGCATTCAGCAAGCCAAAGTATATTTGTCCTCTGGACACACAAATATGATTTTGTACACAAGATTGATTTTCTGTGTCATTGTTGAGAGTTTGGATGAGCTATAACCTTAACAGGAAACTTTGCGTTATTGTAACCCAAAAATGAATAATTCATTAGGCTTAGTCTTGAATGTAGAGCTGTGTCCTATCAGCAATGCTGCGCGAACTGCCTGGAAAGCATGTTCATGGTGCAACAGTTACACTCAAGACATTTGTCATACATCAAAGGAAACACTTATACAGTGGGCTATAGAAATTTGAAGGGCTTCAGTCCTATGAGCTGTACATCATGCAGGTGGCACCTCACATTATAAGGCACATGCCACCCCTTTTATAAAATCTTATTCTAGAGAAATGCTTTGATTTAATATTGATTATTTAAAATTTAGCTTAATCCAAATATAGTCCCTAACAGAATAAAGGAAATGCCAAGTTTCTTTTAAATTTTCATATTTATGCAGCTAAAATATTTCAGGAAGACCACAAGCTCCAGTGCACTTTAGGAGGCAGGAGAGGAGTAAGGGGGAAGAAAGAGCTTGCTACCTGCCTGAAGCATGTATCCATGTGATAATAGCTCTGAGAGTGCGTGGTGGAGAATGATTGGCTTGCAAATTTGTTGTGCTTGTAACATTTGGGTGTTGATCAGGAATGTTCAGAGCTCGCAATTAAGGCTATAAAGCCTAACATACAAAAATCAAGAGGCTTAGCATTCTGCATAATATTATGCTTAGTCCCTCAGCATATTTTTATAATAAAGGTACAATGACTTTTTAATCTTACAGAAAGGCAATTCAAGCTTAGCAAGTATCTAATATTGACCCATAGCTTATTACTTGATGGGTTCTTCAGTTCATCCTGCTCCTTGTTATGATACGATATGAAGCTGTCTATTGTTATATCAACATCAAGCTGGTACAAGGTTTTATATGACAACATTGTGTGACATTGTTGTATATTGCCATTGACATAAAGACGTACACATCTTTAGTACTTTTCAAATCTGATCAGCAGTGAAATACTTTGCATGTTGTGAGATAAGTTAGAGACAGTTTACTGTGCGCTATAATTTTATTGTAAGTCAACAGGAATCCATGACACATTGTGTGTCTAGGCATATCTTTAGTGGATGGGTGGTTGTCAAGCCTGAAAAAAGTGGCTTTTTTATTGAAGGTTGCAGTAAATTTGAATAATCTAATTTTGACTGTAGACATCATGATGGAATTTTATAAACAGAATGATTAATTTCTCTGTTTTTTGAGGGACATCACTTTTTTATTTGCCAGTAGGTGGAGACCAAGCTCCATGTGTATCATGTTTGGCTATACCTTTGAAAATCTAACCTTTTAAAGTTTTATTTTAAGGCTGTATTTGACAACCCTGTCCATTTGTCTCTTTATAAATGGAATAATTACAGGGCTTGCAAAGAGATTTCTTATCTCTTCCGCTAGAGTTTTTTTCTCAAAGGCAGATTGATTTGTGTCATGATGACATCAACAGTAGTGATCACAGTTAACAGACATGTATACATGCAGTGACTTTTAAAGAACTCATTATAATTTGCACTATTTATTTGATGTCTGAAATAATTTGATGGCTTTACATACATTGTTATTTGATGTGTCCTTCTTAGTTGCTGGTTGGTAGATATATGGTTTTTCTTCTTCTTTCTATGGGCATGTGTTTAAACAAACCTATAGTTGACATTGGCATTATTTCAGCAGTAGTTTTGAAGTCCCCCCCCCAACCCCGAGTTGAATAATTCTATTGATGATTGTCTATTGTCTTGATGGTTATAATGGTTATAATATACCACATTCCCATTGTTATTTCAACATGGGATTCTTTCTGATCTTTATATGTAATTTTGTCATTACATGTGTGTTCATGTCATTGTAACCTGATGATGATGGTGGTGTGAAATCATACAGGTCAGTGTTTGAACGCTATAGCCATGACTCAGGCTTTGTTTCATGATGCCTACAATAGACTGCATCATGCTCAACAGATGTACATGTGTGTCCCTACATATGGGTACACATGAGTATCTGTAGTTACTTGCATTAAACACTGGCTGAAAAATATTTCAACTATTGTACCTGATAATGTTTAATGATATTGTCACAATTTCCAAGAAGTAGGCCTATATTTTCCACTTGGCAGTTATTGATAACAAGAGTCTGAACAAAAGCCTGAACACCAGTGATGAACAAATTACATAACATCTAATGTTAGAATGCAACTGTGGGAAAGTAAAATCATACTTAAAGTGTATGGCAAGCATAAACTACTTAGCTGTTCATGAATTCTGAGACATATATGTAACTTTAACCTGACAAAGGGGATGGATGTCTGTCATTGACGCACCCCTTTCCTTTTAGAGTTGGGATAGCTTTTTTTGATCTTTGATGAACTTAAAGTTTGAAAGCCTAGCCTTTCAATCGTTAGCTTCTGTCCATTTATACATTTCCTTGGACTTTTCAGTACTTCAAAGCAGTGTTGCATGAGACCCTTAAGCAACGGCAAAATACCCCTGGGCCCTTTAAATATATCATTGGCTTATATGCCTTTTTAAACTGTCATTTTGTTGTAGGGAAGCTAGACAGCATGCAATCTTCTAGTAAACAAACTGCAAGCATGATTTTTTTTGTGGTTCTTGAACATCTACATGTGCTGAATTTACTGGGAAGTACTAGCCTAGTTTTTATTCTAAGAGGATTGCTGAAAACATTGACAGATTGCACGTTTATTGTAGAGGGCAGTTTTATGTGATGTAAGGGCCTTGAACGATAAGAACATTGGCCAGAGTGCACAAGAAACAATAGGCAGTTTTTTTTACCCCAGCTGTTTGTGATAACCCCAGTCCCATAACTCTTTACTTCCACCTTTGTGATGCTGAATGTTCAGACAAAAGAAGGAATTTTGGATAAACGCATTCAAAACATTGGATTATAGACTTCAAGCCTGTAACATATTCCACCTGTCAGTAAGCTAAGTTTTAAAATAGTGTGTACCAAATTTCCTCCTAATAGTTTATTTGTTTTGGTGTACTAATCCAAATACCAATTTTTTAGTAATGAAACTCAAGGGTAGAATGCTTCACAAAATGCTTAATTCAGTATGTACCTTGGTGTTACGGTCACTTTGGTCTGTTTTCAGTGCAGCAACTTTTTCAGAATAGAATTTAAAAACTAATTACAATCACAAAAGGAAGTTTATTTATATTTGGAAATGGAATCACTGTCATGCTCAATTCAATGTGTTTTTTAAGATGACTTTTCATATGGATAAATAAAGCAATGAAGACTTTCCTTTCCTATTATGTTTAGAAGGGACTCCACACTAAGATGTCATGCAGGTACCAGTAGCCTACTACAGTACCTGTTGACACCAGTTGTCCACATGAGCAGAGGTTGTCAAACATTTCTTCTTGTATGTGTTAAAACAATAGATCCAGTGATGTCTGCTTGTCTAAGCATTTGTTCCTTTATGTCTTTTCAAAGAGCTTTCTGGATATAGAGGTTTCATTTCTGAATTAGCAAGCTAGTGAAGAAGGTTAGCACCGTTAGGCAACTTCTCTACTAGCTACTACCAAGTATATTTATAACATGGCCCAGTAGCATAATGCTTGTTGATTTTTTATTTTTTTTTATTTTTTGACCCCTGGTATATCACAGTAAATCCAAAGGGTAAAATTTTATTTTACATGCCAATGTTTCCAGTTTATAAATAAAAATAGCACAAAATGTGCAAGTGATTTAGCTATTATGCTAGAATTAGAGTTATTTAAATAACTATTATCATTTTAGTCCTGGTTTCTTGAAATATTTTACTAACAGAAATGTATGAGACGATCTGTTATTCCTTGAAAAGCCATGGATACTGAAGCAATAATAGTATAGTTGGCTGTAAAATGAAAACACATATTCTCCACACTTTGGAGTATTGTCATTGAGTTACTGAGGTGTTTCCCTGTGTGGATGCTAGAATTGTTCTTATAGCTCACCTAACAGCTCTGAAGATATTTAAAATAGGTGAGTCAGGTTGTCGTACAGAGGGCTGTACTGGAGCATGGAGGCAATTGTCTAGGCTCCACACTGATGGGCCTCAGATGTGAATCATTGAGGTTCTTGTCTTTTTTGAGTTTAAAAGTTAAAACTCTAAATACTTTTTTACTTTGATATGAGGCTGTCTATCAAACTGCTTTGCACCCCACATTGTATCTTGAAACTGTTGGGTGACATCCTGCAGTCAGCTTATGCTAACTCCTAGGGTTATGTATATGAAACATGACTACAGCAAAATGTAGTCTGTGCCTAACATTTGATTTTTCATTTTAGTATCCTTGGTTAAGCTGTAAATGGAGCTGTGAAAATGCTGTTTCGCGTATATGCCGGTCTTCTGGGTCAGGACTCATTTGATAATGTGGTGCATAAAGATGCTGTCCTCCCCCTCACCAGTTTTTCCATATCAACTCACTATTTATGTCCTACATGGCTACTTCAAGGAATGGATGTGGCTCTGCCTCCTGTAACAATGGACAAGGAGCCCTGTGGAGTCCATGTATACTACTGGGGTAATGGTTGCTTCTTTTCAACCAGAAAACAGTGCCAATGAACTATGAAGTGAAACAAAGTGATACATTCCTAAGCCAGCCTCCCTAATGACATGGATGGACCCCATTTGTGCGTAATGGAATATGAGGTTGTTTTTATAATATTGATTTCTATACTGTTGCAGTAAAAAAGCACCTGGAGAAATGCTCATCTCTTTGGGTTGTGGTTTGACATCAGTATTCCTGTGCTGCATACTATGGTTTGACCCTGACGTTGGAGCTTTGTGAGAAAACATACAATATCATTATCAACTGTTGTGCATTATAAGATTGGCCTGGACAGCTCAGTTGCTGGAGCATGAGATTCTCTGTGGGATCAGTTAACCAGTTAACTCTCAATATTCATAAATAAATACAACACGATTCACAAATGTATTTTGTGATTTATATATAAATGACGCTGTTCACAAATATATTTTTCAATGCACACACAAATACATCTCGTTTTATATAAATGTAAAACAAATCCACAAATATACTTAGTTAAAAACAGCTGCAGTGTTCATCTAAAACATATTTCAATGTTGTTACAATTATTTACTGTCGAATCTGTATTTATAAACCACCAAACACGTGTGAACCTCATTACATTTGTGTGTGGATTGTTGAGAGATCCCTGACATGGTTAGATTCACAAATGCATTTTTTCTAAAGGGCCTTTCTCTGTAGCCTATCAGACATCTCTTTCCATTTCAACCAATCACACTAGCGTGTGATTTCAATGCTGCGTTCAATGTCCCTAATCCTGACGAGCATGGCGCTCGGTAGCAGTACTCCAAGTGTAAATTAAACAATATGTTTAGCCAATAATCCCCTTGTTGTTAGTGATTGAATACATTTGAATTATGATCATCTGATTTTGCTAACAGTGTGTTATTTACACAGCTAGAAAAGTTAGCTAGGTAATATTTGAACCATGTTAGGTCATTTTTGCACTAGCACCACCAAGACAATCTCAATCCAAAACACAGAGCAGTAGCCTATTTGAGTTGCGTCAGGATTGTCCACTGTTGCCTGCTATTTGAGGATCAAGAGGATGAAGAGAGAGAAGATGAAGAGATCAAACAAAGACTAAATGTAGAAGAGGCTTTGGCATTGTTTCATGAACTGGGTAAAGGAGAATCTGATGGTGGACGTTGCAGTATGTGTTTCCCAGTGGGACCTTTGAGGGAGTAACACGGGGCGGAGTCCAGTCGAAGACTGTCGCGGGCGTCGTAGAGTTGTACTGCGAGAGATATGAGACAAGTTTGATATCAGACAAGTGTTTGAAGATACGTTGTTGTTTGTACTTATTACTATAATCAAACACTTATTGAAACAGTTAGTTATTAACACTTATTGATTTTTATATGTGGATTTGTTTTACATTTATATGAAACGATAAATATTTGTATGTGCATTGAAAAATATATTTGTGAACCGAGTCATTTATAAACAAATCACAAAATACATTTGTGAATTGTTTTGTATTTATTTGTGAATATTGAGAGTTAACTGATTCCATAACTCTCATTCTCTGGGTCGTGGGTTCGATCCCCACAGTGTCAACTATCACCTTTGTAAGTCGCTTTGGATAAAAGCGTCTGCTAAATGACTGTAATGTAATATAATAAGATGACGAGCCAGGCTACGAAAGTAACAATCCAGCAGTAGCAGACTGTGCTAATTAACACACATGTAGTAATTAGTTAACAGATCTGCGTTGTTGTTTGCCTAACTTTTTAATATTGTTAAATAGTTTTGCTGTTGTTAGTATTCAAATTATGCTATGAAATACATTTTGGGAACCTACAGCCATGTTTGCCTACAGGCCTATACATTTGTTTCTCCCTGTTGACGTATGATATAGGCTATGGTATAGAACTTGTGTGGGATACAACTAAGAATCTTTTTAATAGGTTACCCCATCACATAATTGAAGAAAGAAGGAATGTTGAATTGAACAATGGATTGGACAATTCAATGAATGGCAGATCATTGTCTTTGCTACAGCACCCCCAAAATGCCTCCCATGGTGTTTACAGGAAATGAGAGTGCAAGCTTGTACTGCCATACCTTTCAACAACAGAGGTGTCTGTACAGACACACATTTTCATCAGTCTCTGGAGTCCTTTGTCAGAGGCAGCAGTTCTTTGGGAAGCCTCCCTTGGCATTTCATTTTCACATAAAATGTATTACATTTTAACTGTCTGCAAGGGACAGGAGTCCAGGTGCTGATGCCCTTGTGGTGGGCCATAGTAAGGTGAGGACAAGGGTCTAATGTATCTCATTAAGCCTGACTATGAGTGGTATGCTGGGAGTGAAACTGCTTGTCTGGATGGTAGTTGGTAAACACTCCCTTTGCAAATTGTTACAAAGAGGGAAGTACCTATTTCCTAGGGCTGGACGATAAACCAAACATTTACCGAAATCAACATTAACGTCTTTTTACCAACTGAATTTTACTGGACACGATAATTTTGATAAACAGCCTACACAACGTTTATGCATGCATATTATGAGCTCTCATCTGGATGGGGTTGCCAGTTCAGGTTGAATGCATTCTGGAAGATTTACATCCTTCTCAATATTAACTGCTACCTTTTGTTGAACAGCAACAGTGAAAAATAGAATATACCTTATTCTGCTTTTCTTAATAAGCCACAGGTTGTGGCCAAGCGTGCTATGTATGTCCTTTAATTTTTTTATTGAAATAGACAGACGAGGCAACTCGTACACTTGAAACAAGAGGAGGGAGAACTGAGTGGGGTTTTTTTTGTGTTTAGGATTGACAAACAGAAAACAGTAGGAAAGGTAAATTGAGCAGATATTTTTGTTTATGTTCCAGATTTAATCTAATTCTGTAAATAATGCATCATTTTTTTTTTACAACACAAAGGTGAAAAATAGCTGTTTGTTCTGATATTCTGATGTTGATCATGCCTAATTTTATTGCATATCTTTTCATTGGACCATCCTACCTTAAAAACATATATAATTACATTTACATACATTTTTTGTTTATTATGAAAATGTCTTTGAAACTAACACTATCTCAGTTTTTTGATTAGTTATCATTGCATTTATCACTGTCATGACAAATGAGTCAAATTATTGTGATAAAATAGCCCTACTATTTCCTGAGTTTAACAGCATGTTTGTCTCTGTTTGTCTCTGCTTTTGTTGGAGATGTGCTCACTTTGTGTCCCAACTTGGCACACCACTGGTAGACTGTATGCATTTTCATCCACTTTTTTCCCCCAATCCTCCAAAAATATATATATTTTTTGCATCCTCCAGGAATAATTTGTAGTAGATATATATAAGAGCACAAGAACTATGTGGAGGGTTGAGGTAGGACTAATTATTTAGTCCTCTCTCTCAGGGGGATAAATGTGCTAAACTTTTATCCCTGGTCAGGCGTTCTTCCCAGTAGAAGTTCTGCTTAGAGAGTAATGGATGATCCATGGTAATGCAGTATGACCTATTCCCTCAGTATGTTAATATTCATGGTGTTATGATTAATATTACCCATTGCTTTAACCCACAAGCATATGCCATTGGCTGCATACTGTGCATGGCTTGCATTTATAGGCTTCTGGTGTCATCCTAAACTTAGTTTGTCTGGCTGTAAATGAGTGCAAATGGATACCTTAGTAGAGCAATGAGCATGTATTTATTGAAACTAATGTTCTGCCACAGTCACAGCTGGCAAAAAGCAAGCCTCTAAACCACTGACATTCATTTGTGAGAGATATAGTCTATTTCACAAGGGGGTATGTTTTTGTACTTGTTGTGAATGCTTGAGGCCATGAGCTCTAAATAATCAATTCTGGACTGATATAGACCAGTTGTCTTCCACATGTAGGCTAAGCTCTTTCAATAACTTAACTGCTTAAATATTTATCAGGTGCAAATTTTCAATTTGACAACTTGCTGTGGTGCTATTTAGATAATTGTATATCTGCATAAGAAAATGTTTTTAAAAATATAATTACTGTAGCATTTTCCAGTCCAACAATCTCCAGTAATAGTAGTTGTAATAGTAGTTTATTGTATTAAAATTGCGATAATTCCAGCATGTGATTTGTTATTTTTTAATCTTGTAACATCTCTTTTCTTTAATGTTGAAACAATCACTGTTATGTGAAATTTATCTGGTCTGCTGAAGCTGTTTGTGTTTTTGCACATTTTTGTTTATTTAGCATCACAATGTGAGCAGTGTTAATGAATCACATTCTCACCTCGAGGAAGTGCTCAGCTATGCCAGCCATGTTGCTGAGGCACATCTTTGTGACATGCTTTTCTGTTATTTTGGGGTTGTATGGGCTGTCTTCACCGACATCCATTTGCTGCAGAAAGAAAAGCCCCCAGCTTGAAATAGCATCTCTCTATCTAAGTGTTTTTGCTTCACCTCCACTCCATGAATTCCTAATGCTTTTGAGTGTTAGTCTTTTCCCTAAAAGAAGCTGCTTGTACAGAAATAGCCAAACAAACAAAAAAGGATTGGATCTGAGAATAGACAGTTCTTTCACCATGGGATTGGTGTATTTCCTGCACTTCATAAAATAAGTCACTGGTTTTAGTGAATTATATTGAAAATGAAATTGACCACTATACCTTCCTTGCGAGTTTTGCCCAAAGCAGTCAATGGTAAATTTGCCAATGGCAGAGGGATAAAGTGTTCAAATACAAATGCCCCTCTAATTGAATCAATTGTTCAGTCCACTAGATTGGAATCTGAGGGGAAGAATGGAACAGCATTCTCATTTCACTAACAAGCACAGTGGGTTTATTAAGTAGCCTTTACAGGGCCCAGTCAAAATAAAGGAAACGCCAGCATTAATGTTGGTGCTTCTGTAAGGGCCAGAAATGTTTTTTCTTGTGTGATGAGATATAGTTTTGAAACAAGTTTTCAAGTTTCAAGTTTATTGTCACATACTAGATAACAACGCAAACATCATTACCAGTAGTGAATTTATTTTAAAATCGTAGTGTGCTGAAGAAACGTGGTAGAAACAAAGTTACATAGTAACTTTGTATGCATACTACTTTGGGATATAGCCTAAAGTTCAGAGTTTACTAAAATATGTCTAATAAAACGTTACACCCCAAGTGCAAGGTGAGTCATCAAAACCATGTTTACAAGCTGTTTACCGGAGGAGTGCAAAAGGAGTGAAAGCTAGTAAGCATATTTTGCAGGCACAGTCTCTCAGTCTAGTTTAAGCTAACAATGTTTGCAGTATCTAACTTGCTACTGCAACATTAATGGAGCTAAGCCAATTCTTGACATACTCTCTAATGTGATTTTCGGTCTTTTGGTGCATTTCTTTCTATTTCTATAAGTTTCCTACCAAAAGGCAAGTGACATGAACTCATACATATTTGAGAAGCTAAATATCAAATTTCATAAATATCTGTAGATATTTAGACATACAGTCATGCTTGGAAGTTTGTGAACCCCTCGTGCAATTTTAGAATTTTTCACCATGACATCTTAATTAAATCAAAATTTTTCGAATAAAATAAAGGATCTGTATTCACCAGTTTCTTATGCTTTTCAGGGGAAGTTATGAATGTAGTAAAATTAAGAGTTTAAAGGGAATTAGTGCAGGTGCAAAAATAAGTGAAACCTCTTGCATTAGTTAAATCAAGTAGGTCAGTAGAATCAGGTGGGTAAATAATTGGGTATGATGTTCAAATCAAAGGTCAGATCTTTGTGGAGGCGTTTGTGTCGCACTCTTAAGGAGACCTCAGAGGACCTCAAGAAGCAAGTAGTGAATGTGCATCAGTCTGGGGAAGGTTATAAAGTCATATCAAAAAGATTTGGGCTCCACCAATCCACTGTGGGACAAATAATATACAAATGAAGAGCATTTAACACGACAGTGACTATGCTGAGAAGTGGACAACCTTAAATATCACAAAGAGCCACAAACCAGAAAAATATTAAAACTAGTAAAAAACAGCCCAAAAGTAACATCCAGAGATCTACAAGCCTTGATTGCTGCATCTGATGCCATTGTGCATCTGTCAACAATAAGAAGAACACTGAATAGAAATAGAATTTATACAATGCTAGCCAGGAAGAAGCCTCTACTGTCTAAAAATAACAAAGCTGCCTGTTTGAAGTTTGACAGAGTCCACCTGGACAAACCTGAGGAATTCTGGAAGTCTTTTCTCTGGACAGATGATTCCAAAATTGAACTGTTTTATCGCAATCAAAAATGCCACGTTTGGTGACAACCCAAACTGCTCACCACCAAATTAACCTTATCCCTATGGTCAAGCATGGTGATGGGAGTGTCATGGTCTGGGGCTGTTTTTCTTCCTCTGGACCTGGACGACTCAACATCATTAAGGAAACCATGAATTCTGAGGGATACAAGTGAATTCTTGACCAGAAAGTCAGGCCACTAACATCTCCCAAGGTCCTCTGATATTTCTTTTGACCGGGCATATTCCACTTCAACATATCTCTTTTTTTGGAGAGTGCACTATGTTGGTAACCAAACTTAGTGGGGTTTTTATATGACAGGACAACCCACACCTGAATGTAATCTCATTGATTGGATCACCTGACTTCAGTTACCCCCTTTCACAGAAGTCATTATCCTAGAGGGTCACATGCAGGAATGCAGGTAATTCAGAAAGGTTCACAAACCTTTTCTTGCAAGTGTATCTGTGAAGAGTATTTAAAAAATTCATATTGGTTGATACATGGAAAAATAAGAGGCAAATGCAATGTGCTGCTAATTGTATGCTATATTTCAAACCTTGTCTCTCTATTCAGACTCAGTGTGACTTGAATTTGTACTGACTATTGACCAATACCATGTGCTGCATCATAGGCACAATAACTTACAATTGGTGTCATTCACTTACACATTTTCTCTTAAATGTTGTTTTTTGTTTTTAAAATTACAACAACATCAAAGGCTGAATTTGAATGGCAGCTGTGTGCATTGCAGAACCCAAAATTAAACTGAAACAAAAATGTACTTGGTAGGGCTGGCCACCCAGGTACCCATATAATTAACATTATATGAGAAATACTGTTTTTTCTTGTATCATCTCATTATCATTACGCTATGGTTGGACACAATACATTGCTTAACAACCTAAACAAGTAACGTTTAACTTAATGGGCTACAAAAATGACATGTACTTCTTAGAAACTGGTCTGATGGACCTTGATAGCATAATGGACCTCAGGTGAAAAAGGCAATGTGTTACTCTGTTATGTTATTATTATGGCTAGAGGCAATCTTTCACACTCTTTTACAACTACTGGATAGATAGGCCATATAAGTACCACATTTGAGAGAAATGAAATATATTCTCTTCATACAAGAATTCTTGTTTTAAAATATTGGAAGCATTGTGGCAATATATGCCATGAAGGATTGTATATGTTATGCACTGTCTGTGATCAAAAGAGAGAAATCTCAACAGGTTTGATTCAGTGAGGTTATTGGAAAGTGAGTATAGGACCTGAAAAACAATAAGCATGAAATAGAAAACAAGCACTGTTTGAAAGGTCTTGATGGAAACCTGAACATCTGTTAAAATTCTTCTATGTCATGGGGCCTCATAAATGCTCAGCAGTTGTTCATGTCAGATATTGTTTAGTTATGCCTTTTTCTATTTTAACTCTGGATCTCTTCTACTTTTACATGCCTCCACTGCTCTTTCCATCTGATACGTTATGAGTAAAATGGCTAACTGGACATTCCACCTCAGCCAGTTTTTCAGCAATGTTCTAATGTAATGCTATAGGTTTTCAGTAACTATTTTCCCTTGTTGTGTTTGCTTCCTAAAGTACAAGGATTAAACATTCCAATGTGCAATCTTAATATTCATAAGTAGATGATTGGCCTGCAAAACTAAACTAACATAACTGCTCAAAGAGTCATACTTGACAGCCTTCAACAAAAGAAGACCTGATAGCCACCCATGTAGTGCCCACTTAGAATTGCAATTATCCAAAATGTGTTGACTCAACCAGGCAGTCCTGTCCTGTCCAAAAGAGACAGCCTAACTAAAAATCCTCAAAGAACAGCAGTAAACACAAGTCTTGAAAGCTTGGCCTGAAAGTGGTGAAACAAAAATATCGGCTTGTGGAAGAACTCAAATGTGAGGTGTATCCTCACCAACATGTACTCTACAACTAGAGCATTGGGTCAACTAATGCTGGTTTTACATAAGGAGCACAAAACCTTTGCTTTCACTTGATGTCCTACCTGCCCTATCTGCATCCATTTTGTGGCAGCTTTGTGGCAAGAAAAGAACCTCAAAATGGAGAGTTAGGGGGAAGATTACCAGCATCAATAACTGACACCCCTAACAGGCTCAAGCAATAATGACGTTTTTCAATATTTCATTCTAAAATCAACTGTTTCTACTGCCCACCCCATGGGTTGCTATGTTTTGTCATTGGAACGTTTTTGGAGAATGGTGTTTCACTGTGTCTCATTTATCTCCACTATGGGTTTAGACTATTTACTATCGCCAAATGAATTATATTGCTTATATGTCATATAGAAAGTCGACAAGTTGAATACACATTTGACCCTTTGAAACTGCACTTGGAAAGTGCAGCTTACCATGTGGACCTATTTTCTTTTTTTTTTTTTTTTTTTTTTTTACCAAAAATCAGGTTAGATTTGCATTCTACATTGCCTTTAGTCTGTCAAGGGAAATTCAACATTTGTCATTTCAAGTTGACAAATAAGCTATTCCCTAATATCAACGTTGTATGAGAGAGATATTGCTGAAGAACATCCACTCATACAGACAGCACAGACCTTTTGCACGTTTGTAACAAGGGGGGCAATCAGGGGACATCCCTGTTTCTGGGGAAACCTGAATACTGAAGCATGGAGTTTTGGTGTAAAATCCCCACTGTGCAGACTTAAATCTGAACAGCAACCTTCTGTTCCTACAGTATTGTACATGTTTGCTGTCATTTTTAACATTTTAAGAAATTGTAGTTTGACATAGGCTAGGTCATGCCTATGGACATTCAGTTTTGGTTATATTTGGCACAAAAACTACTTGAATTTTGATTTCAGCTCTTCTTTTTGTCTCCATACAGCACTTTACTCCATCATACTATTCTGTGTCTTCCTATGGATCCCGTTTGTTTATTTCTACTATGAAGAAAGAGATGATAAAAGCGTCAACAAATGCTCGGTGAGAATGCACCTCTCTTCTTTCACACACTGCATTTTACCCTGCTTAGATACAAGTATTCAGAAGTATTTATTCTCAGTCAGCCTCCCCCACTGGTCATTATGAATTCCAAACAGGTACAATTGACCAGTATGTAAAGGTGGCAAGCTCCTGGGGTGATGTCATTTGAACTTCCCAGCCCATCCTTCAGTGCACTGTGCACCCAATATTTCCACACTGGCAATTCATTGAGATATCGAGAAGTTTCACTGGGGGACAAGAAATTAAAGCAAACAAGGAAACTTCCATTTATATGTACCTGGTTTATTAAACTTCTTTGTCTACTGCACATAACTTCAGAATACTCTTGCAAGAAGTTATGTTTCTTCAGTAATGAAGCAATATATTGTTTCTTTAACAGAATATACACTACCAGTCAAAAGTTTGGCCAAAATAACTTGCTGTCTGAACTTACTCACTGCCACAGGCATTTATGCATTAATTTCACTTTTGTTTGATTTAGATTTATATCAGCCAATAATAGCAACTATCAGTATAACTGTCCTACTTGTTTTAGACATGATTTAGTATTCTTTATCAATTAGATAGTTGTAGAATATTCACTCTAATGACCAAGAAGTACAGCTTTGGTTAACTAACTGGTCCTCTGAGCAGGCAGTGAAGTGTTTGCTGGTCCAACATCATTGAATGTTCTCGACTTCAAGGCTGATTCAACTACTGTGCTTTACAGCATCCTGTATTCCTAAATATATGTAGTTGAACAATTAGCTAGGTATCTAATGTTAGCTTGGAGTTACGTAGCCAAACTGGCTTAGTTTATGTCATGTAAGATAAAGATGTGTTAAAGGACGAGAAGGGAGAGACACGGAACAGCATTACAGATAGCCATGGTTCTACCAATCAAATATCAAAGCTACCTAGATTTGAGTTTATTTAGCTACATGAAAACAAATTAAAATAAAGGAAAAATTTGATACAAATAAATTAAGGAATAATAATTTTGTAATACTGTGAATCTGTGATATTCTCCAGCACTAGGAATAATCACATTGTCAAAACCTTGTACCATTTCATCCATCTTAGAAATAATAGGCCCCATGGCCTAACCTGAAATTTGACAAAATTTCAAATGGCAGTCATCAGAGGACTCTTGATGTACAGATTTTGTGCTACAATGCTTTTTCTCTTCTGTGTGTTAATTTTGAGCTGACAGAGGCACTTTCTCTCACAGGCGGTGAGGTCTTTTGTATCATTACTTGTAAAGCACCCTGAATAGCAGTGGGACTGAGAAGTTATCTCTGCCCGGTCAAATTGACTCTAAACTACAGCTCTCACTCACCATAGTCCTTAGCTAAATGGAATATGACCCCCTTCCCTCACTTACAATGAATAATTAGATTTTACGTGGGTCATGATTTACCAGTTTCATTTTTTCTTTCATTACAGCAAGTGAAAAATGCTTTGAAGTACACTATTGGATTTGCCATTGTCTGCGTGGTGCTCCTTTTAATTGGGTAAGTTTGAGACATGGATGGCTCATACCACTACTAGATAGGTGGAAAGGGGTGTGGATATAGCATTATGTTCAGTTAATGAGAGAGAAGGACCCCTTCGAAGGCTGTTGGCGCCACCTGTCTGGCCGTGATTAACCACTCCGAAAAAAATCAACTACTTTATACTGATATTTAACTAAATCTAGGTATACCTCTTGTCTATCTGAAAATAATCTTCTGGTAGATTGGAAATCCAGGAGATGGTATTTTTCTTGATTCCCTGCATTTGATCTATTTACTGTGCAGATGTGTAGGGCATCTTATTCCAGATAAATCCATTGTGAAGAGGACTTGGTGACTAAATCTATAGTGATGCACACTCTCAGCCATGTCCCATTTATCCTCAAGTTTATACTGGTTGTGTTCAACAGCACCTGCAAAACATGAACATAATGGATTTCTTTTGCAACTGTAACAGCTACATGCTCGGAGTTCAAGTTATACAATTTAATGTGCTTTCTCAACCATTAAATGGTGCACTGGTGGAAGGCCTGTCTGATTTGTGAAAATGGAGGACACATGCCCACTCTTTTTTTACAGCCTAAAGTTTGAAAGTTAAGACTCTTTCTAGAGAGAAGCAATTTAGTCCCTATTTTACCTTATGAACTGGACCTATCGCCGCTTTGTTCTGGGGAATTGTTGCTTTGATACTTCGATTTTCAACAACACAATAGCTTTTATCCTGGACTGCTTCTGTGATACCTAGAGACATAAGGGCTCTGTTTGCTGACTGTTCACTCAATTGGTTCTTGCTTGATGATACAAGGCTTTTGTTTGCAACCTACTACCTGGCAAGGCCTTAAGCTCCTTAAAGGACTACTGACCTTTCACAGCTTTCATTGGTTGAGGTTTTTGGTCTGTCGTCTTGAAGGTGTTTTTAATGTATTTGTGCCTGTTTGTGAGAGATGCTCCATTACTTACATACATATCAGTTTGACATCTTGACATGCCTCAGATACTACAGTGTTACTGTATTTTCCTGAGTTGTTGAATAGCTGTTTTATGTCAGTGTAAATTCTGGATTATTAATCACTTTCAATTAAAATTATATTTAAGAATGACCACTAAACATGTTAATTAAACATAAATCTGCTATGAAATGGAAATATTAGAGAAGAATGATTAGCATAGCACAAAATAGGAAAATAGTTATTTTGGCTCTGCCATTTATTGAAATAAAGTGGAAATAAGTTGAAATAAAGAAGTTCAAGAGTTCACTGGTATCTGTCAGTGCATGCTACCCTGGAGCATGTCCGACACACACCGCACACACCTTTTTTCCTCATTCGCTTGTGTGAGATAACCTGCTAGACGAACAAAAAAAGCTGTCAGACAAAAACCCATCAGGTAATTGTTAACTTTTTTCCCCCAATATTGAACTTGGGATATTACCGTCCGCTAAGTGGCACTACCCCAGTTGCTAATGGAGTCTATATATTCAAGTCATGTAATCATGCATTGAGTGGAATTTTTTTTCTCCCATGCATTTAACATTGTTCCCTTAGATGAGCATTGAAAAGTATTTAAAAAGGAAAATGTCCTGAGAGGGGGCAGAAAGCCAAAGGGAGTCCAAACCTGAGGTAGATGCAAAACATGCAGATTAAACCTAACAGGAAAATCTCCAACCTAACCCCATCAGTTGAAATTAATTCATTTCAGGAGTAGCTACAACGATATCCATTATTATCACAATGAAAAGAGAATGCATTGTAATTTTTTTTCTAACCTAGATTTCTTGTGTGACGTGACAGTAAACTATCAAGATTCTTCATTTAATTTTAAGCATAGCTTTTCACAAAACATACTTATATTTATGATGACACACATTATAATGGCATGATTTAAATCAAGTTGATTTCTTCAACAATCTAATTGTGATTATTGTTGATTATTTGTGTAATAATTATAATAATAATAATAACACCACTATAGGCGTTGATGACATCACAACTTATCCAGTAATCATTCATCATAGTCTCCTCTATTTGAGTGACATTTCTGCAGATTAGCATGTAGTTTGATTGATGGTCTTGTTTGACTAAAATAGATAAACAGCTAACCTCACTCTGTTTCATGAATGGTGGTTAAAGCTATTCTTATACTTCTGCACAACAAAGGCAGTGTTTTTTTTACACTGTCAAAGGCATGGTTTTACTGAGGTCTAAAAGACATTAAACGTATTCCTTGTCCAGAAAGCATCTTCTCTTCAAGCAAAACGTCATTGACTGTGCTTTGAAATGTATATTGAGGGTACTTTAAAATTCAGAGAGCGAGTAAATAGTAAGTCTCAGATCATTTTAGATGCAATAAATACAAATGCATTGGCGTATACTTATCATAAACAAAGAAAAGTTTGATTAGGCTACAAAATCAGTTTTAGAAAACATATGCAAATGACAGCCTTGCTGCCACCTTCTACTGATCTTCGTGAATGTGCAATTTTTGTCATTTGTGAAGCATTCATAATGAAGGAATTTCTTATTTGAGAAGATATTTTAGTAATTATTTGTCACTTCAAAGCTACAATAGGCAACCTTTTGCCTTGAGTTGGTGTTTGTTTGTCCTGCCCTCCACCCAGTCAGTTGATCGAGTTCACGCCCCAACACTTGTCACTCGTCTTGATGAGCTGTCTACTTAGAAACAGCATTCAGCCAGAGGCTGAGGTCACGGACATGCGTAAAGCCACCACAGGCGTTGAAGAAGCAGACTGTGAACGCAGCCAATCTGCAACAAATAAAAGGCAAAATTTTCAGGCAAATAGGGGATTTAGGCATGTACTACACAAAGTGACACAGACCGTCTAATATCTGTTGTTATTTTAATGTAAAAAAATATATTATATAAATACTTTATATATAATTGCTTTTTTCATAGAACGCTTTTTTACAAATAGTTTGCAAAATGATTCAAAATGAAGATCAACTAAAGACACAAACAATGGGCTCAGGCATCTAAGGTTCTGCACAGGCTCATAAATGGTTAAGAGGTCAGAGATATAACTTGGAGCTAAAGCTATCGATACTTAAAAGTAAATTCTCAAACAAACTGGTAACCACTGAAGTGATGCCAGAATTGTAGCGATGCAATTTCTTCTTTTAGCATCAGTTAAAATCCAAGCTGCTGCTTAAAGAAGGTTTCAGTAGTCAAAGGGAGGAAATAAATGTGTAAATTACTTTCTTCAGATTGCTGAATAATAAAAACTGTTTAATTTTCAACACCAAACATTGTGTGTTGAGTGTGAGTGTGTACATCAGATCCTGTGTATTGATAAATATTACTAGTGCCTGTGTGAAAGTAAATTAGTGCAGAATGCTAGAATTGATCATTTATTAGTTATCATTTTGTGTCTGTTGTATTGAAACAGCTGTCCCCTGTGACAGACATGTGATATGTGTGCCACTAACCTGTGCCTGAGGATTATACAACAAGCCAGTGTGGCCCTTCAAGTAAATCATCAATCTGATCTTGAGCAGACCACTACTATGTGGAGATAGTCCATAGGATGAAATATATGGTCTTAGCATGGAGAACCAATCATGAGAGACTTCTTTGTTTCCAAAGAAACTATAAAGATTGTAGTTAGCCGACCTTCAGAGAGAGAGCATAGGGAGACTTTGACTTTCTGTGTGACCTGTGTCTTTCTCTCTCCAATATATGTGTATACAATATATTTTTATACTATAACCTATCAATGTTTTGTGTGTTATTTCAAGAGTTCTGAGTGCTTACAGGCAAATTTCCACAACACCTGAAACATGTCTTAGCCCACTGAGCCACCAGGTGGCCCATGATTGTTTTTATTCCTACTAAAATGTAGTTTTATTTCTTTCAGAGCCTTTGTTCCTCTTGTGGCCCCACCCAGTCAGAATTCCACTCAATGGGAGAAAGTGCAGTACGTTTTTGAGGAGCTTGGGAGTAGCCGTAAGTATAGCCCCTTCAAGGATAGGATATGTCATATATGTTAACACATTTTAGCATGCGGCCAGGAATGCTGTAATACAGTGTCACAGTACACACAGTACAGTAACGCATACCCAGTCATGGCCAAAGCTATATTGGGCAAAATGATGGATGCCACAGGAGTAAGCAGTGAGAGTAGGTGATGTCGAGTGAGTTAGCAGAGGTGGCATTTCAACTTTTCATTGCTAATTAGCCTAAGTGAACAATGCAATTGTTTCCATACTCCATATTACTTCCATGTCTATGTCCAAATACTTTTGACCCTGAAATAGACACCATTTACAAAAATGCTGGTCTTTAATTGTTCTAATATAGCTTGAAGTACATCCAAAAGCCAACAGTCTGGACTCAAATGTCAAATGTTTGATTACATTTACATGCACAAAGTAACCTGGCTATTGGCCATACTCCACTTAAGGTCTTATTTGGGTTACATTGTTCATTGTTACATGTACCTTTGATACCCTGCAATCCCTGTTGCTATAAATACACCAATACCTTATTACCTTATACCTTGCCCGGTATACCTCCAAAGGGAGGCACATGAAGTGATGTACCCTAACCACTTCAACTGACTTCTGTTAATGTGGAGGAGTTAGGGCTGCACAATGTATTGTTTTATTACCATCATCGCGATATGAACTTGCGCGATATACACTTCTCGAAAGACTGTGATATCTAGTTTGAATAGGCCTATAATATATTTAATAGTGTGCGCATCATGTTATGTTGTCTGTGGCGCCGGATACTAATCTCACCACCGTATGAGAGAGACCAGTAGCATGGCACTCAATCTGACCGAGCCCCCCGTTGTGAAAATGAAAGTGAAACTTTAAATTCTACGATTTGCTCCAAACATGGCTGACTCCAAACTGGCTGTGGTGCTGACCCTCATCCTCACTGCATCACACTCAGCTGCAAACTGCTGCAATGCACATCGGAGATCACCGTCCGATGAGGCTAAAAGCACATCATCTGCAAATAGCAGAGATAACACTCAAATGTACCACCCGGACATTCTCTAGACCTTTGCTATGCCTTGATATCCTCTCTATGAATATCACAAACAGGATAGGGGACAAAGCACATCCTTGTCACAGTCTGATGCCCACCTTGTACAAGCTTGACTTAAGCCACGAATGCAAACAGCTTTCACTCCAACTGTGTAAGGACCAAATGACTTGCAGCTGCTTCTTTCCAAATCCACAAAACAGACTTGGTCAGGATTACCAAACTCCTGTGGCCCATTGATTATCTGTGAGAAGGTAAAGCTCATCTACTCGTCTGTGACCAGGACAGAATCTGCATTGTTACTTTTGAATCTGAGGCTCGACCATCGGCCGCAGTCTCCTTTCCAGTACTTTGGCATAGGGAGCAGTATGATCCCCCAACATTTGAAACACATCCTTAGATGTGGGGACCACCACCCCTGTCTGCAAATCCAAAGGTACTGTTACCGAAGTCCAAGTGATATTGAAAAGACATGACCACAATACCACAACAATATCCAGAGCCTTCAGCATTTCAGGACGGATGTCATCCACTCCTGGTGCTTTGCCAGTGTGGAGCTTTCTAACCATTTAAGTGACCTCTGCTAAGGTGAATGGTCCAAACATCCAGATGGAGGATGTGCCTCTCTGGTTTAAGAGTTGCTCATTGTACCCCCCTGCTGCTAGGGGGTAATGGTTGCGTCCTGCTTCCTGTTTCCTTGCTTCCTCAACAGAGTCCACTCTGACTACATTTCCCCAACTTCTTTCAGGATAAAGGAGAAGTTAATTTGGAAGTGAGGGCTAACGTTTGGGTTTACCAGGTCTCTCCAACAGCCTCCCCAGCCATCTGTTTGAACCAGATCACCACTGAAAAGCTCTTTGATTTTACAATTTAAGACAATGTACATTATAGATGTTTAACACATTTTTGCCCCAATTGCAATTTAATTGAAGAGATAAACATATTTTCAAATTAAACGTTTCTGTTAAATTTCATTCATTCACATATTTCCAATATTTTCTGTAGTTCTCAATAAATATCCTACATAATTGTATTTAGAAATACAGTACTATGCAAAAGTCTTAGGCACCCTAGTTTTTTTAATATAAATTTGGTCTTAGATGTTTATTTTTTCATTATTTTTGAAAGCATCTTCGCTTTACAGAATTTTACATGTGCCTAAGACTTTTGCACAGTGCTGTAGTTCTGAAGCAAAACAAAGTGCTAGTAGGATAAATTCTCTCTTAACTGTATAACGTCATTATCAGGGCAGTGGTATGACGTTTAAATCTGCCAATTCGGATAGTCAAGCATCTATAGTTCACTGCATGATTATAAGAGTGTAAAGGCCCCTCTCTTTGCATCTTGGCTCTTGGAATGGAGCATGGCTCGTGCCCATTCTCATTTTCACGTGGGCATAGCTCCAAATGTGGAATCCTAACAATCCTCTGGCCTTATGCCATCTGGGGATCAAGGAGGAAGTCGACCCATCTGCCTCTCTCCACTATAGTGGACCCCTGCATGCTCTTCCCAACCTTCTTCCCTTGGCACAGGGGGCAATTGTTGGGTTGCTGTGGAGAAAAAGTGAGGATCATCCCTTTTCTAATTCCCATCTCTTCTCTCACCAGATGGGAGGTTAATTGAGCAAAGGGAAGGCACTCTTGCTAAGTAAGCCTCCTGACTCCTTTGCTGCGACTGTTCATTTTGGCCACTGCATCTTAAATGGGCTGACCATTACAGTTTTCACTATGCTCCAATGATGCCTGGATGCACTCTAGATCGCTAGCTGTTAAAGTTGCTATTCATTCTCAACACCATATAACTGTGCATTATTGCCTGTTGCTTGCAGTGATTCTGGGCATTCAGGGAATTCTTTGTGTTGTATTTGTAGTATAGTATGGTAACAAAACAAGCTCCTGATAAGTGCTTGCAATGGTAATACAGTACTAAGCTCCTAGTCACTAATGAGGATGATAGTTTTATATTGTAGCTCCCCCCTTTTTAAAACGAGCAATTTGGTGATCGTTATTCATGTTGTTCAGCAACATCACTTCCCTTAATGAACAGACTGGACACAAATTGTCCCTGTTTGTATTGAAATTATGAATCAACTGTTAAGTCATTAATTTCAAGCAGAATACAGTTGGGTGAAATCATAGAAAAAAATCTTTTACAATCTTTTACTTGCAGCAAGGTCTAGTTGGACAGCACAGTGATTTTCAGTTTTAGAAAAACCCTAGTCAAAGACAAAAGGAATCAAACTCATGCATCACAGTTGTGAGCATCTCCATTACATTTACCACCATCCCTACTTCTATCTTCAAAAACAATCACATCAACATTTCTGCTGTGATATTCTAGTGGAAAAGTCTTCAAAAGTTCCTCAAAGAGGAGAGTTACCTTTAGCCAGTAATTGCTGGTTTCTGGCCAGTGGAAATAAAGTATTCTTGGACACATTGGTCAACAGAAAGCTGTAGTCTAAATAATTCCTCTTACAATATCAGAAGTTGTTTGTAATTGCAGGATTGTACACTTAAGTGTGTTTGACCATCTCTTCAAGGAAATATGGGCTACTCATAGGTCTACTGTGTATGCCCACATAGGTCAAGCCACTTTGCATTATTCTTTGAAGACTACATGACTCAGTCAATGCTATATTAACATAATTGCTCTCATAGCTATAATATAGGTAGACTCATTATTTAGACTATTTATAGTATTTAATCTTATCCAGGGTTGCAGCTGACAGTTTGCAGCTATAAGGTAAACCGATACGCACCAAGCCTACGTGTATGTCGTATTAATGCAAACTCACGAAATTAGGCCACTTTTCACACCTACATTACCCTAAACATATACAGTGGGGTTAAAATATCTGAGGTCACTACCAAGAACTCATTTGTGCCATCATTTATCAAAAAGTAATTCAAAGTTTAGTCAAATTATATTTCTCAAACAAGATTACATATGTTTTCACTAAACAATAAAAGTGTGTTAGTATTTACTGAAAGTCAAAATGTATCGATATTTTCACTGTCTGCCTTAATCACAGCTTGCACTCTGGCATTGATTCCACAAATTTTTGCAGAATTTGAGAATCCACATCAGGGTTCCAGGTTAAGAAATTTTTCCACTTGCGCTGTTGCCCAGTAGATCAGAGCCCCTAATATATTTTCACTGGCCCAGGAGGCAAAAATGAAGATAACCACTTTTTCATGTATTTACCTTAATTATTACCAATAAATGTATCATATTACATTTTAATTTATTTCTAAATTAAAGAAAATAGAAAAATAAACATGATTGAGAAGATATGAGGTGTTGGATTCTCTTTCACCTATTTCATTAAAGGGCTTTTAAGTAAACATAACCAGCAGTTAACACTGGCAAAATATAACAAAATTCAGTTCAGCATTATACCTCCTCGCCCTCTATAGGTACAGTTGTTCATAAGTCTTGACTGAGTGGCTTACATGCAACCTTGCTACAGTATTAACATTCAACTTAGTTTCTCTCTCCGTCCATCTCGCTCTCACACACAGTAACACACACACTTGCCTTTGACACACCACATCTGTTTGATGTGGGCATATGATATGTCCACAATAAGGTTATCATTTTTTGTAAGCGACAAAAGGCTGTATGCTGTGTTAATTAGCATTTCTAGTCACTGCTGGTGTAGTCAATCTTCATTCATCTGCCTTGCAAATAAATTAAACGGGCCTGAAGATGAGTTGTCAGCAACCCGCTTTGCAAGCACACAGGCTGGATGCTGTTGGTTCCTTTATAAAATGACCCTCCTTTATTCAGAAATTGCCAACATACTTTCAAAACATTGTGTGGATTGATTAATCATTTTCCACCCAAAAGTGTTGCTTCCAGCATGACAGAAATTGTCTTTTCCTTTTCACCTCGTAGCTTGAAGTGGCTGCTTCCACCATATTCTTCATAGTCTATATCAGTATATAGTTCAGTAATATCAATAACCAAAAAGTCATTATGTTTCCCCTCATCAAGACATACTCTCCTCTCACTCAACAACTATTGCTAATTTGCCCTTGAGCCTGGCACTTAACTCTCAACAGTGTCAATTGTTTAGTGGCCAGCAGTAGAACACTGTGGTGGTAATGGGCAGCACTAAGGTGTGAATATGGATGTAGATGTGTATGTAACCCTGCTAGTCTGTGTAACAACTCCCCCAAGGCCATTGCTATGGATAAGAATGTGGTCTTGGTGAATAGTCCTGGTTAAATATGTCCTAGTTGAATAAACATCAAAACTGTCTCATGACGTGATCAACTGACAAGATCATCTAGCTTGTTAATGGAATATTGGGATGATTTTGGTGTGTCTCATTATGTGTATTTAGCCTATTAATGAGAAAATTCAGCTATCCATCTGCAGTCGGAGGTAAAACACTAAGCCAAATTCTTCCACTGCACTAGACCAATTGAGAAGAGGTTCTCTTCTCTCCCCAAGCCTCTTAGCCCACAGGAGAGAAAGGCTTCTGAAATCCACAGTAATCCAATGATAGCCTTGAGTTATTCTGTGAGTCGCTGTGAAAGAATCACTGTCCTTGAAGAGGTGTTAAAACGGTCAGAGTTCTCATATCCTGCCCCTGGACCCTCATTCTCATATCCTTACCCTGGACCCTCAGGGCTCTTAAGATACATCAGACATTTTTTTGAATATAAAACTACATATTTTTGCACTAATAATAATGTTAGGCCTTCTTACCATAATATAGATTGATGTAGGTTTGATGATTGATGCGCCATTGCAGCCTCAGATTGGACTGGTGACACAGTGATATCCCACTGATCTGAAGTTGCCATAATGAGCAATAGCTGCCCCTCAGCCTTCTACACCAGTGAAAGAGAGGCACAGGCCCTATTTGCACTGGTAAAACTGTCAAGCATTGTATCAGTCTATCACTGACAGATATTTGTAATTAGCATTTAGATTTATACTACTAGTAAGAAGTTTAGTGGGTTCAGCCCCTTCAGTCACCTATTGTGTTTGAGCAGTCATTATATTAATGCTTGACTGTAGCTTGAGAGAGGAAAGCTCTGTTGAACTGGTGTGTGGTGTCAAAAGCTAAATGTGCTTTTTATTTAATTTTTTTAATGTATGATATGAGCACTTGCAAAGAGCTGCAAATAAGATACTCAGGTGTGCTGTTGTGAGAGCTCTGGCATTTTTTTATTTGCAACATATCTGTTCTTGAAACTTTTCAGACAAGACTGTCTCTCTTCTGCATTGGAAATTGTTTGAAACAAATGGATTATCTGGCTCAAATGGGATGTTTGTGTTTGTGCGTCAGTTGAAAGGATCATAACATGAGCAAATTACCTGATGGTTTGATGGTTTTGAAGGTATAGGACAAGATGTTCTATAGCATAGTAATATCTTACTTGAAAAGCATATTGTTAAAATGTATGTGAAAGTGTAAATTTAAATTAACAAAAAATATAATTCCTAAAAGCATTCACTCTGCTGTATACATTTTGCCAATAAGGCAATTTGGCCCCATTCACAACATTCTGTTTCATGTTTATTTAATTTTTCATCATTAGCATTAACAGGTTTATCATTTTATAGAAATGGGTTTTGATTCTCTTTTCAAGAATTGTCATTATGATATTCTTGGTAAAAAAAAAAAAAAAATAGTCTGACCTCCGATGTTTCAGATGTCCATATATGTCTGTGTGAGTTTACTTTGTAGGATGAACCTTCAGAATATCCACAATGTGGATATCAGGGTTTCCCAAAGGAAATGTTACTCAAGGTGGTAGTGGCTTAGTTGTATTGTAGGTTCATGAAATACAGTATACCAATCAATACAAGGAGAAAGGAAGTGCAAAAGTCATGGTTTACAATGGAAAGGAAGACAATACTGTAAATAATTTGAGTTATTACTTGCTAACTTAAATCATGAAGGTGCCATGCAGCTGTTAAGAAACTTATGTTCAGGCATTGTGAGTATGTCATGACATTTCAAGTAGAGTGTTATCAAGGTATGTCAAATTATAGATTTGAAGACTTGGCAGCAGCTTCATTCAGCCTTTGACTCAGATATGATAAAACCGTAGACCACAAATTTTAATAGACAAAGTGAATCACCCTGTGGTTCATCATTTTCTATTCTATGTTGTCCTTAGGGCACACAAAAGATGTCCACTTCTTGTTCACCAGTGGTGCCCTAGTTAAACAAAATTGACCGTATGGCAATTTGAGCATGTACAGTAATATTTCATAGCTATTCAGAAGCTGAATAAAAAAATTCTTTGCCATTGTAGCAATGCCCAGAGCCTTTTCTCCTATACAACTGCTTGGCAAGCATTCAACTATGCCATTGCAGCCAGAGTTGTTAAACTAAAAGTAGATATAGTGGGTGAGAGAGATAATGTGCCTTTTTTAAATTGAGCTGCATAGGTAACAGTTGCACTTGTCATTATGGCATGAATTTTGAGATCCACTTCTGAAGATTAGATTTAATAAGATCACATCGCTCTATCTCCAAACTTGGCCTGTGGTTGTATTTATATTTGTGTCTGCATTACATTTTTTAAAATTCATTTTACATTGGTTGTAGCTATGGGCATTGTGGCTGGATTGCATCCAGACTGTGTAGGAATCTGATCACAATGCAAGCCTGACCACTTCTGTATCTGGTTTTGATGATCTGGCAACAATATAAACAAAATTTGACAAAATTCTCAACTTTTTTTTGTGAATCCAGAACTGTCTCTTGTCCGTAGTCACAGATGAGAAACTATTGAAGTAAATGCTTTTTCTGCAAAATGCTGCAGTCATTGTCAAGATTTGAAATGTGTCCTGATTTTATTGCCTACATTTTGTTTTATGTTTTCATTCTCTTTTTGTCTGACATCAGACCTCCTTATTTCTTTCTAAAATAAAAAACACTGTTGTGAAAATGTCCATCTTCTAGGAGGAGGAAAGAGGCCAAAACAATATATTTAAAAGTTGAAATTACAGTCATAGTTAATTGGCTTCATTGCATACAGTCACTATCGTTGGATTGTAGGGTTTCTTGAAGAATTATACAGGTTCCTCCAAATTTTAAGTTTGAAGAAACCCTAAACTTTCTGTTTAGACTATACCTTATCAAAGTTGTGAGTGTATTGTTAACACAGTCATAAAGTTATAGGGATTAAAATAGAGGGTACTTTACTTAATATGCTTTCAAGACTTCAGATGACACATTGATTGTGAGGCAGTTGAAGCGCTGTCAAGTTAAGCAAATAGCAGAGAGCAAGTTGTTCAAAGTTATGACATCTTGCCATTTTTTTTCTTTTTTCTTTTTACTTCCCTCGGGTGTGGATATGACTTTATCTAAATTGCCTGGTTCTCCTCCACCATTGGTATTAAAGCCAGAATGTGTCCAAAATAGAAGATTCAGGTCAGAACATTCAGGTTTTAGAACCAGATCTGTGGCCATTCTTTATTGATTTCTTTACTGTAACTTCTGTGACACAGTCAAACAATTGCCACCATCTGAAGTGGAACTGTTGATGGGTTGATGTTTTGTTATGATGATTTCAAATTTTGTTTTAGCATTCATCCTCAGAAACAAAAAGGGAAAACAAACAATAATAATAAAACAACTATTGTGGCGGTAATGGTAACTTTCCCAACTCTGCGATAAGCCTACAGATACTGCAGGATGGCAGTATGTGGTTACTGGTGCAATCCTATATGTCTCATACCTAAACCTTGTAGCTGTTTCCTACTTCATTTTGGTTCATTTGAGTGTGGCTGTTATGTCATCATAGTTGCATGATTATGTCATACCACAGAAGCAGAGTGCTAGGGCTAAAGGAGCTCTTTAATAAACACCTCTCTGTACAAGTCTGCATGCACACAAGCCTGAAGGGCTATATGCGCAGTGAGATAAGAGCCACCTCATTCCATTGCTGTTGGAATCGAGGCTGTACAGATGTGGAGCACCACCGATAATAGACAATATTCCCTATGCTTAATCCCCGGAAAATCAGCTCAAGAAACCAAGCAGAGAGGCAGCAAACATCTATCCCTCTCTTTGTGCAGAGTTCATGAACACAATGCTCTCCATGCAGAACATGGAGCTTTTGTTTCCTTTACCAAGCTCACCACTAAACAAAGGTGGCAAAATCACAATGAAACACTCGGGAGTAGGAAACATCTATTCAAATGTTAATGTTCACTGCAGCTGTCAGACTTCAAAGTTTATTTTTGCGTACCATACAATAGGGAGCAGGTATATAATTTATCTCCATTTTCCTCCTCTTTGTCCTGCTGCTTGTGAAATGCTTTCAATTGAGAATGACATATCATAAACAGCACAAACTATACATACCCTGAGTAAGGACTTCATATTCCTGATCAAATGTCATTCCCAAGGAGAAAGGCAAGCAGAGAGCCACCTATGCCCATGCTGACAGGTTGGGCACCAAGTAGGTTGTAGCTGAGGGGGTTTGGGATAACCACAAAAGGGACAACTGTGTAGCTTTTACTTGGAACCCTATGACAGGTGGGATCCTGACAGGGGAGAGAGGCAATCAGTCTCTTCATCAATCCCTGTCTTCTGGCTCCAGCTCTGACAGCTGGTGTGACACCCACTGTTGCCCTTGCCTAATGGGTGGTCCCCTTTCTATCTAAATCAAAGGTGACACACATCAGCTCAACCTACAGTGAAAGAACCAGATGTTTAAATACTGTGCTTGTGTTCAATCTATAAAATGACACTAATGGGACATAAAGAACAAGGGGCCAGGCGTTGTGCTTTCCCAATTCCTAATTATGTATTGGAAAAATATCCGAGAAATATCTCATTTAGTAAGTATTCTGTTTCCTGGGTCAATACTTTGTAGAAGCACCTCTGGCAGCCATTACAGCTTCAGTTCTTCTTGGATAAATCTGTATCATCTTGGCACACCAGGATTTGGGGGTTTTCTCCCATTCTTCCTTGCAGATTCGCAAGATCAGTCAAGTTGGTTGAGGAGCGTCTGTGAACAGTTTTTGCAAAGGATTCAGGTCTGGGCTTTTGCCGGGCTGCTCTCTGTTCTGAAGCCATTCCAGTGTTGATTTGTTTGGCTGTATGCTTAGGGTCATTTTGTTCGAATATGGCCCAAATTTGTGAAGTGACTGTTGTCCTTCTGGCAAGATTTCCCATTGCAGCAAAGGAACTCTGTAGATCTGTGTGGCCCTTGGTTACTTGGTCTACCCTGACCATGGATCTGTTGTAGGTCAGTTGGTCCTACAATCAACTCTGAAAAGAGTCTGAGTAGTTCCATATTGTGGCGGACTGGGAGGAGGGTGGATGGAGGCTTAGTCGGATCCAGGAGAGAGATGAGTCGGTGGACTCTCTCTTCCCTGGATTCGGCACCAGCTGCAACCAGTTGAGGCTGATTGCAGCTGGTGCCTTTTTAACGTGGGTGTGAATGGGAGTGAGGGGGGAATGCGCCAGTGTGAGAGGCTGGCATGGTGAATGGAGTCTGGCTGGTGACGGGGGAAGTCAAGCCGGACTCGTACTATGGAGGCGGAGCAGGACCAGCCAGCAGCAGCGGGGGAGACGGAGTTGGAGCGGGCCGTCTCTGGCCGCGACGTCACCGACAG
>CABFOQ010052110.1:0-10332 GCA_900660455.1 Gephyroberyx darwinii
TTTTTGCATTATTTCTTGACGGCATATGCAATGATGCTTCTTTGCTTGAACACTGAATAGCCTAACCCTAACCGTAATACCATATCTAACAAGTATAGGATGCAGCGATTAACCAATGTCACTATTAACCATGCTTTAAAGCTGGCCGAGGCAAAAACTCTTCTTTCTCTGCTTTCTCATTCCCTCCAGTAATCTGAGGATCAATGCCATAACTGGCAAAACACAACCAGGAAATGCCAAAGTAAAACTCATGAAGACAGTGTGAAACTTGTATCATCGTTGTTAATCGATACATGAAAAAACATATTTTTTCAGTGAATATCTTAAACTTAAATGGAATTAATTTGAACAATAACGTAATCAGAATTCCCACGCAGTCACAAACAATTAAAAAACATGTCCCCCCCACTGATAAAACTAACTAATCAACAAGCATAGAGGTAAGGCAAGCTTGAATGCCAAGTGAGCCTGCATGCAATTCATTACAATGTGAGTGTGACTGTTACATTACCTTTGGATAAACTCCAGAGTGCATGAGGCGTCGTCGGGATACTGCAAATTGAAGTTATAATAACTTCCGAAGACCGCAGCGATGCCATTCACAAAGTCTTTATGTGGTCCCATGACGACCTGTCCTTCAATGGACAACATCCAGGCACTGGGCTTCATCATGTCACCTGAAATAAACAGAGATAAACGAACCCATTATGCGCTATTACTATTATATAGAAGTGGAATCTTTAAAATAAAAGGCCCACGTACTGTTCTACCAGTACAAAGCAAACATAAAACATAAGCCAGTTGTGAATCGGTAAGGATTCAGTATTCAGTATAATTCTTTGAAAGGGAACATTGCACTTGTGCATGACGTGTGTGTGTGAACAGATACTCTATTGTTTTTTTTGTTTGTTTGTTTGTTTGTTTTTTTGGAGGGGGGGGGGGTGTTCTGAAACCACTTAACCAACTGAGATTGTAAGGTATACTTGTTTCAATCCAGATGTCAACATTACCTTGGACGATCAAGCAGGGGGTGCTGGGTAGCATCACTGTCCTCTGGACATCAGCGGCTGTGGCAGACGGCTGTAAAATAAGACTTAACTGTAACATACATTTATGAGAGACAGTCCCTTGGCCCCACTGACCCATTATTTTAGATTTAGCAGTGTGTACTCTGCTGAAATTTAGAATGTTGTCAGAAAACTTCTGTCTACATGGACTAAGTGTGATTAAGTGTCTGAACTGTCAATGTCATCTGTTAGTTTTTATCTTCCTCAAATCCACAAACTTTCAAGGCCAGTGGGAACCCTGGTCTACTGTAACTGTTTTAAAGCTAAATCTTTAAAATAATTATTTAACAACTAACAATGTGTCTGTGAGATTGAAAAATAACTTACATCTGTGTCAAGCATGATGGCGTTCTTGGGCTCCTGAAAGTATGCCAACAGGAGCAGAATAATACATGCTGTCTTATCCGAAGCCTCTGGCTCAAATTTAGTCAGGACTTCCTCAACCTTTGAATGACCCTTGAGTTCCTGGCAGAACTTTAGAACAGTCATACCTCTGCTGTCCAGGGCCTGTCTCAATTTGCTATTGATGGAGATGTCCGTCAACAGTTTAAAATGAGAGAAAAGACCTCTTTGAGAAAAAAGAAAAGGCCATTCTTCCTTCACATCTGCAATGGTTGGTGCAGGCACGCTGTTGAGGTAGCGGCGCTGAATAATGTAACTTTTCTCCATCAGAGATTCAGCTCTCTCCGCTCCGCCCATCCCTTCCTCCGAGTAGATGTTAAGCAGCTGTGTTTTGATGTCAGCTAATGATTCTTCAGTTTCACCAGTTGGAAGTTCTGCAGGACACCACCTCACACATCCATACTGATCCATAGGGCCTCTTGCCATGACTCTGGGCTCCTCAGAGCGGGGCCTTTTCTCTTTGCGTCGCCGTGCAAGAGTGTTATCTCTATTTTTATATTCCACTCTTGTTTTAATTTGCTGAAGCAGAGAGTGACAGCCATCTCCCAGGATGTCTCCTTTTGTTCCAACATCAGCAAAACTTTTTGGGTGATCCCTTACAATGGCCTGGACGATGCTGTGGCACATTGCTCTGGTTGGGTTAAGATCATGCATTAACATCTGATCCACCACAGCCTTCACCATATCTCTTCTGTCCCCTGGTGATGGTCTTGTTTGATTTGCCACTGCTTGTTGAATTGCTGCTGGCATCCTATTCCAACTGACCCGGAAGTCTACATGCCATGGCCTACCAAGCAGTGGGGATGAAGACAAAGTCGCGTTTGAAGTACATGGGGTACTTGGGGAGCTTGAGCAGCTTGAGGATAAGGTACAAGGATTCGAAGAGCCTTCGGATAGGGGTGGAAAGGCCACAGGAACCAGATCTAATTGAACCATGGCAACTCCTAGAAATTAGAGTACAAACGAATATCAATACATGAAGGGAGGGAGAGAGATAAATTATACTCAAATTAATTAATACTCAAATAAATTATATTTATATATATCATCTACAGTGCCAAAATATATATTTACCTTCATTTTGAAAGCCCTTCAACAATTTTCGACATTGGATTGGTCTTAGGTATTTCTCCAGGTCTTTCTCTTGTACCAAAGCAAGGTCTTCCTTGCTTTCCACACCAAGCTCTTCTAACCCTTCTAGTAGAGATGTCAGTGATTCACCAGAGAGGCCCGGTAAGATTGACAACACCAGGTCCTTTATATCTTGATTCATTTTCTAAAAGAGAGTTTGTGGTAGAGCCACACCAATTACTGTAGTTCTGTTGTAAATCAATTACTGCACAGTACTCCCTGCTTGTTCATTTGCTATGCTTATTCTTTTGAGCTTTAGAACTGCAACAGGGAGGACCCCAAAGAGTGGACCCATAGCACCTACATGAAATATTCCCAATGAGTCAGATTTTACCATTTGTAACAGGATGACACCATACGTCTCAGATCCTTATAATATAGGTAGGAATAGGTAGAAACACGTTAGATAAGCATCCCAGTGACTTTATTTCATCGGAATATCATTACATCTTTGAATAAAATGCTAATTCTGTCAATATTATTTCCAACATCCGATGTGTACCAAACTACCAACCCAGGTACAGATTCAAACATGGGGAATCCAAATGGATGCTTGAAATCCATCCAGGGACAACCTAATCCCTACTGCAGGCCCACCTCCACAACCGCTATGTAGTACAAGTTCTCTATGTTCCAGAGGTTTGAGGAAGCTACATTTTGGAGCATAGCTTCTTCAACCTTTCTAATACAGTACCTGAAAATATGAGGATAATTATTTCCCCCTGTCCTGGATAATTAGGCATTCAATTATTATTATTATTATGATATTGCCTGTTTCCATATGGAAACAGGTAATATCAGAAACAGGTACTATCCTACTAGATAATGGAACATAAAATGAAATAATTTAATGCCTCATTACTCAGGACAGGGGGAAATAATCATCATCATATTTTCAGGGACTGTATTAGAAAGGTTGAAGAAGCTATGCTCCAAAATGTAGCTTCCTCAAACCTCTGGAACATAGAGAACTTATACTACATAGTGGTTGTGGAGGTGGGCCTGCAGTAGGGATTAGGTTGTCCCTGGATGGATTTCAAGCATCCATTTGGATTCCCCATGTTTGAATCTGTACCTGGGTTGGTAGTTTGGTACACATCGGATGTTGGAAACAATATTGACAGAATTTTATCTGAATCCTACCTACCCTACATGGCAGATTTGGATGCCACCAATTAGCATTTTATTCAAAGATGTAATGATATTCCGATGAAATAAAGTCACTGGGATGCTTATCTAACCTGTTTCTACCTATTCCTACCTGTATTATAAGGATCTGAGACGTATGGTGTCATCCTGTTACAAATGGTAAAATCTGACTCCAATGAGTTTTGACTATATAAGGTTAAACTCTCCATCCATGACCAAACTCTCCATCCAAGACAATTTCAGAATCAAAATGTAATACACTAATCTGTCACACTAGTACACACTATTACTAGTTTCACCTCATTGTTTTCATGAGTCAACTGCTCTAAAACTGGCAATTGAGAGGTGATGGTAATCCAATATAAAGAAAGAATAAAGAACTGACGTAGTTAAAGACAGTGCCCATCTCTACTTAAAAAACAACACAGATGAAAGTTCAGACTAATTATTTTCCTGTTTCTGGATAAACAAACAGGGATGAACAAAAACAAAACATATTCACGGCTGTCCTGCCTGCCCTGCCTGCCCTGCCTACTTTGGTAACTTGCCTGCTCAGAACGCTTCTGAAAAAGAATGGTGGAGAGCAATTAGTAGTATGTCATAAACTTTATAAGCTGGAAGAGGATAGTAGTCAAGCAAATGCTCTTGCTTGATGCAAACATAATCCTCTTGGGCTGCTCCTAATTCACAATAGACACCTATGTCACTCAACTTCACAAAGGTATGTTTCTCTGTCACAAAGTACACAGAATCATGAAGAACAATGACCAGATTAATCTTCCCAACATACAGTTCTTCATCACTATTTCCAAGCAAAACAAACATCCCCTTTCTGTACTCTGTGCCTTTCACTGTGACTTTGTTACAAGCCACTGCAGACTGTGACTCAAAATTATAACTGGCCACAGATGCCCTGATCCTGTCATTATAATCACTGATGTAAAACTCTGTACCCTTTTGTACTTGTACAATTGGAGGGAAGAGGTTGCCTGCACTCAAGTAGGCTTGCAGAAGTTGGTGTTTCTCTGCCAGAGTTTTGCAAAGATTTTTGAAGTTGTGTAATTTTCTGGCACACTGCTTGAAAAAGGTGTGCTTGCTTTCAAACCTTAAAGTCCATAGGCGAATAAGTGGGCCAAAGTGAAGGATAAGGTCTGAATAATGGCACATATAATGATGCTTAGGTTTTAAGGGGTGATCAGGGAAAATCTTTCTCCTATTGTAGATGTACTCTTCAATGATGACTTTGAGATATGCTACTTGGCCTGCTGTGATAGCGGGTGCACAGACAAGCTCCACTATCTCTCTCAGCTGCAAAATCAGTTGCCACACTGCATTTTCACTAGGATCTTTAATCCTGTCACCCACCAAGAGAGGTAACAACCTCAGAAAGCACCAATTCTGAACCGCATGTCCACTTAATCGCTTGCTGCCAGGGAAGAGGTCTGCTGGTTTGTCATTGGCATCATTTCCTTGATATTTGAATTGGTTCTTACATCGATTTAATTGTAAGTACGTAAAGTGCTTCTCTTGAACTAAATGACCAACAAACAATGCAAGGTCATGAGACACGACACCCTCAAACAAGTCGTGGCCTAGACATGGTGGGAGCCCAGGTTGGCAAACATGGAAATATGCAAGCTGGTTAAAAGGAGAGTCACACTTGATGCTGCATACAGAGTTGGTGACACTGGTATCTAAAACTTGCAAATGCCCTTCATAAGATTGCGCTGTTCTTGCAGTGCCACACAAGTAAGGTTCTTTCATGAATGTATCTGTCTATCTCACAATAGCGACAGAAATGAACAGCCCGACTAAAGTTTTCCAAAAAAAACCCAACACAATGGGATCCCAAGTTGTCTCCTGAAATGGCAACCAGAGTGCCTTTTACAACTGTGCCATCACTTATCGAAATACCTCTCTCCTCTAGAAATTTGAGGTCCTTGATCAGTGGGTCAAAAACTTTGTTTATCCCAAAGTATTTAAAGTCCTGCTCCCTACATAGGAGGACAAGTTGCATGTGATCTATAGTGGATCTATTGTGAGGCAAAATGTCAGTCAGGGTTAAGTAAACAGCTAAAACTTTATGCTTTTTTTCCCCTGAACCAAGTGGGTTGACAACCTCAAAGGCATCTTGGTATAAAATCAGTCCAACAGAGGAAGGTTCAGTTTTCAACAACAGATTACCCTGAACTCCCTCTCCATCCCCAACATCCTGATAGATATTTTCAGTAGAAGGTTGTGAACGTGTTGAGGCATACTGTTCTCTTACAGACTCACTTTTGAACAGTGTGGCCACTGTCTCCTGTACCGGGATATACTGGGCAAAGCACTCTGTCATTTTCATCATTGCCCAAGAACAAGGGCACAGGCTCAACATAGTTGAAACTCTTTTTAAAAGCAGTCTTCCTCTTTTGGTCTGTACTCAAAGGTCCCCTGTTATACAGCTTATAGTGACCTATAGTGACCTCTGGGATTCCAAGCACCTTCAATTTCTCACTCAGGATCTTAAGTGAATGTGACAGACCAATTTCTTGTGCATTTTGAAAGTCCTTAATGATTGTCTGTATGGTACTTGATGGTAACAACAGCTTAGCTTGTAATTTCAAGTAGAGGAGTGTAATGTTTTGTAAAAAGAGAGTTTCATCCACAGCAAATGGACGTTCGGGTTCATAACCATCCTCATCAGAAATATCTGAATCTGGCCGACTAGGCAGACTACAAGGCTCTGTGGGAACAGATGTCTCTGGAACAGAATGATCTAGATCCTCTACATTGCCATGTTTCCTTGAAACATGTGAGGCTAAACTGGATGCAACTGTAAAGCTGCAGTCACAACCTCTGAATGGGCATTTAACCTCCAATCCTTCTTTTATGTGTGACTTCAAATGCTTTAAGAGTGAAGTTAAAGTGTCACACATAAAGCCACAAGACTGAGCCACACACTTTAAGGGTGGGTCAGACTGCTTGCAACGAAGCAGATAAGATCCTGGTTCTTTATGGTCTCTATACATATGTGTTTTAAGAACACTCGCCTTGCGGTACATCCGAGAGCATTCAGGCACACCGCATTTATATTGATAATTGGGAGTGTTACTGTGCAGCTTTGTGTGCTGAATGAACTGAATAACAGTCTCAGACACATGCTCACACATACTGAATTTACAGTGCAACATTGTGCACCAAACAGCGGAGGAAAGCCACCACAGAAAATGGCAAGTAGATATGGAAAACTGGCACCAATGAGTCAAGTGGAAAATGGACTAGGGTCCCAAAGCAGACTTGAAAATACTGAACAGTGGCTACCAGTAAAAATGAACTATATAAATTTATAATATAAAACATGCCATCTATACTATTATACTACATACTATACTACTACTATACTCTAACTACACCGCTTAACAACAAGAATTTAGATAATGTAATCCTCCAACAGAAATATCCTTACAAAAATCTATAAAAAGCCTAGAATTAAAAGCATTTAATGCCAAAATGCAACAGATACTACATGTACTTCACCAATGCCGCACAATCCTCTACTTGCTGCCAACAATGGAATTTTCCACAACTCATGCAAGGGAGGGCAAGAAAACCGTTATTTATTTATTTTTTTTCAAAAACACATTGCACCTCTATCTTATTGGTTGGCGACTAGCATGCTCTTGGGGCATGCCCACTTTATTTTTTCTTACAGCCAGTAGAGGTTGCTGCTCTATGACACAGCTCATAATTCAGCTGACAGAGCTTCACTAACCGCTCAAGATAACTTTACACTACAGCAGATCGTTAATACACGACACACCAAATTTCACCACACAACAACACAACCTGATGGCTGGCTCAACTAAATCGATAAATCAATCATTTCAGAATAAATCAAGTAAATTGACTATGTGGAAACTGTTAGCTATGCAAATCAACATGACAGCCCCCTGCTCCTAGACTACCTAACGTTAATAACATCGCTTTAAACTTGACCGAACAAATTTGCGTTATTTCATTCAGTCATGATTTACTCTGATTTCAGATAGGCCAGTTACATTACCTCCTTAACGTTACTTCCCAGCAGTTTTCAGTCCTCCTTAATTTACTTGCCAGCAGTTTCTGGTTCAGTGGGGGCAAAGCTGCGAGGGAAACCTGAGATTAGAAGAGTAGGAATCAGATGAGGAGCAAAAGCGCACAACCACAAACCACGCTTGACAACATTCAACGTTAACTAGGGCCAGTGTTTCTCCTGCGCTGGCAGATCGCCAAAACATAGTTCGGCGATAGTGCGAGACCAGATAGTGTTACTTAGCAGTTAGTCCACGTTAGACAACACCTAAACTAGCTAAGGCCAAAATGCCAGAGCAGGAGAAACACTGGCAACTTAGATGGCACAGTGTTACGTTGTCCGCGTTAAACAACACCCAAACTAGCTAGGGACGGTGTTTCTCCTGCCGGGAGATGGTAAAAATAGTTCGGCGATAGAACGAGACTGCACAGTATAACGTTAACCACCCTGATGGGAGCTTTTGCCCCTCAGCTCCGTTGTAAAACTGCTTTATCGGCAGCACCAAACACTGAATCAGTACACAATTTTGCCAGAAATACTTTATAATAATACATTTAAATTTAAAATTCACAGTAATTTGATGTGTTATGACGGGAGATGTCCTTGCCTGCATTGATTTCACAATAATATTATGAATACAATATTTTATTGTGAAATATTACAATTTAACCCTGTGAAATCCTGGCAATATTTAACAGTGTATACCAAGCTGATATCCCACTTTATCTCTCTGGGGAGAGGCAGTGATGAAGCTGCTGTTGCACTTCTAGATCTAACTTGGTCATTCTAGCCTCATGTGAAATCTTCTATGTATATAGCCAGGCACCAGCCGCCGTGTGACCATCCCTTAGGTGGCACAAACTTAGCAGATAAGCTGCCAACAAGGAATATACTATCTACACGAATAAAACTATGTGTATAGTGGAGCACCCACTATTTCCATGAGGACACCCAAAACTGCTATCCTGAGGCCACTACATCAAGGCCAATTCAGGATCTGAGCCGGAAAACCCGAAGAGTTTCGTGTGGTGGTGAGAGCTTCATAGTGATTATGACAGGCAGCAGGGAAGATGCTGAGCGTCTCTTCATGAGAGGAGGCAGAGCAGGGAAGCTGCAGCACTGCTTTAATTCAATTGCAGTTGAGTGCTGTGTACAATATGTTAAGTGGCTGTTGCTAAAATGTCTCTTCACGTAAGTGTGTGTGTGCGTGTGTGTGTGTGTGTGTGTGAGTGAGAGAGTTTTTTGGCCTCATCTTCTTTCCTCTCCTCATCCATTCTGAACCACTTGAACCCTTTGATGAAAACTGAAGGCTGACCACACACACACACACACACACACACACACACACACACACACACACACAATAACAGCTGAAGAGAGGAACATCTCACCACTCCAAACTGACCTTCAACAGTATCTATAGATCAGCCAACGAAGAAAACTTGTTTATTGCACTAATACAATGAACCCTTCATTTTCCACCACATATTCTGTACCCTGTTTTCATGGTAGCCATTTGTAGGTTATGACAACACTGACATCAAATAGATTCCATAAAATGAAGTGTATGCTGCATCCAAAGTTCAAGGCTTTACCTTTCTTAATATTAAAATGGTTGACGCAAATTAAACGCGAAATAAAAAACAGAAGGTAATTGTTAACTTTTTTTTCTCGAATATTGAACTTGCGATGTTACCATCCGTAAAGGGACATTTACCCCAGCTGCTAGCAGTGTCTATACATTCAACATATCACTTAATCACATATCCACGAGTGAAAAATCCCCCCCCCCTCATTATCACAAGGACAGGGAAATACAGAAATAAATAAATAGGGAAAAGAATATATACGGAAATGGAAATAGATAAAAAGAGACATTTATAAATATGGAATTCAATTCTCAGGGGAATAAATACACAAATAAGTAAATAGGGAAATAAATATAAACAGAAATAAATTAATGAGGTAATAAATAAATAGGACAAAAAATTCAGAAATATACATTTATATCAGATTTCATCTATTTATTTATTTATTTATTACTGTGTGCCTTAATGCATTATTTTATTTATTTATTTATATACACACTGATTATTTTATTTATGTATTTATTTATTTATTTAAACATTAATTCCTTTCATTTCATTTATTCATACATTAATACATTCTGAATGTCTTTTCTCACAGTTTGATTCAGTTTCCTTAGACACTCTCACCAAGTTAATTCTGTCGTCTAAACCCACAACCTGCATGCTTGACCCTCTGCCTGCTAAACTGCTTAAAGAACTTTTCCCTATCCTAGGACCCTCCATTCTCTATAGGATCAATCGGTCACTCTCCACTGGCACTGTGCCCTCCGCCTTTAAAACGGCCGTGATCAAGCCATTATTGAAAAAAACAAACCTTGATCGCGAAGTACTTCAGAATGATAGACCAATCTCAAATCTGCCGTTCCTCTCCAAAATACGTGAGCGAACGGTAGCCAGTCAATCAAAATTTTAGACATGCTTTTGTATCATCGAGAATTGA
>CABFOQ010052120.1:0-11422 GCA_900660455.1 Gephyroberyx darwinii
GTTACAAATGTAAACTACAAAGTTGTTTAAACATGTTTTCATAACAAAACGACATATGAAGTAAAAATTGACTGTTCACAATGTGCGCCGCTATATTGCTGTGACGTCAGGTGTGTTTATATCGGCAAACGAGTTTCTGACTGGGAATTCCGACTTCCAGGACAGAGTGGATTAATTTTATTTTTAACGGCATCGTCCCGGCTACAGTTAGCTCATTATTGTATGTGTGTGATAATCACTTCAGCAATGAGGGCCAGTTCACAGCAGGATTAGCATCTAACTGACTTTTCCCGCCTCAGCTGACTTTTCCCATTCTGGGTCAGACTCCGGCTCAAACATGTACAGCCTCAGTGTTGGATATGGAGCGGCCACCAGGCGGCCAATCAAAGCAGTGTTCCCTCCACGCCCTCAAAACAGCATGTTCTTTACAATGGAGAAAATGAGAGACTGAAACACACACTACAGAAGCTGGTTTTAGAATTTTTTCTATACAGACTTCAGAAACGTCTCGTAAAGACCCCAGGGAACAGTTTTAAATAGCCAAAAAAAGTGTAAAATATGTCCCCTTTAAAAAATATATTTTCTAGCAACTGCTTATATCGCTTAATGGGTAGGGCCGGCTCTCTAAAACCAGACTGGTAAATGTTGAACATGCAATGTGATGTTAGGTAGAAGTGGGAACAGTAGGAGGGATATGGCTATATATGGGATATAATAAGAAACCAATTATCAATTAAATAGTGTTGTTTATATTGATTTTACATACATAGCAGTAAGCTTTAACACTGAATCACCACTTGAATCAACAAAGTACAGCTAACAATCTCAGAATTACAAAAATTATGTTGTTTAAGGTAAGAAGAAGATTCATTTATTACATTTGGGTGCACACGTGTACTAACACACACATGCAAGGGGTAATGGCCGCCAAGCACAATACACACACACACGCGGGGAGGGTGTTGGAATGAATTTTCCTTCTGCATTTTCCCAACCTAGCCGTCTTTCCTCCAGGGGCAGCCAGGAGCAGTGGGCAGCCTTTTTTCTTTCGGCGCCCGGGGACCAATTCCAGATGTACATCCATGTCGTGGTCAGGGACAGGAGAGCGTTTTTCCTGCATGTTTTTAGATGGGGTTCTTTTACAGGAGGAGACCCATGTGAGCATGGGGAGAACATGCACAGAAGGCCCCAGAGTCAATAGTGCCCAAGGCGGTAATCGAACCCAAGACATTCTTGCTGTGAGGCAACAGTGCAAGCACTGCACCACCGAAATACAGATAATACAGATAAGAAATACAAATAAGTCAAAATACATGAAGATAGTAATATAAGCCTGCTCTACGCACATCCAGGTTTTGTTCTTGTGCCTGATCCATACCTTGTCTGTCCCCATTGTCATGAGATAAAATACAACACAGCATAGGCTATGTATGACACATTTCCACACTCACTTCATGCAATTGAGCTTTCTTGGACAGCTCTACATATTGTTGAGGAATTTTCAGTTGGCAAATTCAGGTGTGACCTCACATTTGTTGAAATATTTTGACTGTAAACTCACCTTTTTCTTCAGCAACTTGCTGTTGTAGACATTTTTCATATCTTTGCTGACTTCAGGAAAGGCTGCATCAATTTTGGTGAGAATAGCCAGTTGAGGAAATACAAGCAGAGATATCGTAATTATAATTTTGATTAAAAATTTTGCTTCACACAAACTACGCAAAAACGTCGCACAACCTTTGCACATCTGCTGGTGCAAAATTTTGATCTATATCTTGGTCATTTATCCGTATAAAAACAAACGGAAAACTGCACTGTAATTTGCTTATGGAGAGCCAGAACTGACGTAACTATTATGGAATGCCATTTAAGTCAATATTAAATAAATAAATATATCTATGAAATAAATAAATATGCCAGTAGTCAAAATGTCATTGTAGATATCTTCAATGGCGTACGTACGTGTCCAAAATGAATATGGTAATTAGGGCAACGCTACGTTGACAGTCGAGGCGTCTATGGCGCGTAGTCCTATGGTAAGCCGTTTTAACATTTAATCAGTAGGGCTGACTAGTAGCGATGTCAAAATGTCATTTTGACATGTTGAGTTAAAATTGAGTTAAAATGTTAATTTAAGATATCTGTAAAAGAATTTTGACATGTTACAAATATATTTCCACATGTAGTAATTACAATTTGACTCGTCAAAAGTGATTTACAGATATCTTTAATTTTAGATATCAGTAATTCCTTTTTTACTAGTAAGAATAATGATTACAGATATCTGCAGATATCTCTGCAGTAATGGTTGGTAACTAGGGGTGCAGGTCTGTAGGGCTGAAACCCTAATGTTTTTTGCTGGTTTATTATCAACCCATAGGGCTGAACTCCTAATAATCTGGTTCACAGATGCAATTTGTAAAGTGTCTGTGAATGTATGACAGTTTATAGAAACACTGCAGCTATAACCAACATGAAGTTCTTTCACTTTGAGCTGTCTGTTTTCTGTGTCTGCTGTTTTCTTCATGTTCTTTTGCTTTTGAGTTAAACTGACCAGTCTGAAAGAAAGTAATTTTCAATTTATGCAACCTTTGAGAATCAATTCTAGTCTGTGTCACTGGTTCAAAATTAATGTTAACATTAAAACTCATAATTAACTATAAAATTGTGCATGCAAGTCTCATGTAATGAGGTTAAATTGGTTTTACATACTCACACACAAACACATTGAGTACTGACATGGGTACTCACACCCATACAGAGTTTCTTTCTCTCATGTGATTTCTTTGAAATGGGTCTCTTTGGGAGAGCAGTCTGCCATCGTGAGGACGATTCTTTCCTCCTCACTACGGCAGGTCTCAAAATTATGAGACAGAGATCTCGTAGTGATGAGAAAAATATGTTGACATAGTTTGGGGCATTGAGGCAGGCATACTGGATAGATGGAAATTAAGGCCACGATGATACAGATGTTTGATTTAATCAAGTTTTATTTCTGTCTTGATTTAAAACATTAAACTTTATATACGCTACACAGATGTAATATGCATCTGATGCACTGATCAGTTCCTCATCATTGCTCCTACTTCTTTCTAGTTCTTTCTCCCCTAATATTGAGATCTTTATCACATAATAAGAAAAGATGTCATAATTAGAATTTTTTCCAAGAATTCTTTCCAACATCTTTTCTGATAATGTCTTTAATCATAATTACAAGATATTTATCACGTAACAATGAGAAGAAATGTCATAATTAAGAGATATTTTTCTCAAAATATTGCCAATTTCTCCAAACAATCATTATCATAATGTAATTCTGAGATTCTGTCTCAAACAGGCTGATTTTTCCACATGAATGAATTCAATATGCTTCCCTAGAGGGCAGTAAGTGAGAGGAAACATGTAAAAGCAGCAGCACTGAGAACTAAAGACACTCAACTAACAACATCCCTTCAACATCAAACATGCAGCACAAGCCATTAAGCGCTGTGTCCTTCCCTCCCGTTCACATTCAGGACAGTCTCAGAAACGTTTGTATATGTAGACGACTTTGTTGCAGGTAGGACAGCGATGCTCCACATCTTTACAGGAGTCCAAGCAGAATGGGATACAACAGCAGAGAAAGCACCTGCAGGAGGAGGAAACAAGTGAAACACTTCACCATAATTGATGCAGGCACCCCTTCGGACCAATCAGTAATAAGATGCATCATCACACCAAGTTTCATCAAAATCAGACTGGTGGTGTAGCAATTTTTTCAAATTTGAAAATTTTCCCTTTAATTATAGCGCCCCCATCAGACTAATCAGCGTATTTTATTGAATGTCATAACACTACGAAATGCCCCCATTAGGCCAATAAGTATACTTTTTCAAACACAAAACCAGAATCAGATCAGTACAATTTGAAAACTCATATTTATCTCTCTGTTTTGGCGTTCCGCCCACACATTTTTGACCCCCGAAAACAGAGCTTTCCTGAAAACGCTCTCCCAAGTGAATAAATTTGCCCTTGCGTTGTAGTTCGGACAGTTTGTGTAGTGCGAAAACAGAGACTTTTGGAAACCATGGCGTTTGATCAAGGCGTAATGGGCCCGGCCCAAGTGGTCTGCGCATGACCATGGAAGAAAGTATGCGTTTTTGGTGGTTTAGTGTGGCTGGCGAGGTCTTCGAAAACGATAGACCCGAAAATGCCGCTTTCAAATTTAAGCGGCTTTTGCTTATTTGCTTTCATTTTAGGAGTTTAAATGAGAAATGTCATGGTGTACTTTAATCTCACTGTGATTTTCCATTGGATGAAGTTTCATGACAAAATTAGATATCCACCATTTGTAAGAAGTGACACCTACTCTCAAAATGATTGACAGGATTAAAATAAAACAAGTTTTGGCACTTTTTAAAAGAGGTAGGTAACAGCAAAGAAAGATTGTAGGCAGTGAAGAAAGCTTTTGTGAGATGTGAAATAGAATAATAGAAGATAGGAGCCATCTAATAGAAAGTATCCTGAGATGGTTTTTTGTGGGTAATAACCTAAGCCTTTGTAAACATATGCCACAACTGGGCACTGGTTCGACCCAAGCCCCACCCTATTTACACATCTTTGCTTCGATCGATCGATAGATAGAATTAGATGGACCACATGCTACTGCTCTTCAAATCATAAAGGGCTACCTCCTCTATCTCCACTATGAAACTAATAGCTCCAACGTGCAGTGGGTGCTTGAATGTTCTTACCCAAAGATGGTGAGACCACCACAGATTGCCCATGTCATCAGGCCTGCTTTGTGCTCTGTCACGGTGATCACCGTCTGCTGGCAGTGGGGACACATGGTCTGGCCTGGGGTGTCCTGCAGAGTGGGGGTTACCACCACATGGGTCACTGAGGAGAGAGACACATACATAAGATAGAAGCTCTGTCTCTGTTTTCTCTGCTTCCCTTGAATCCTCCTGCATGATTTGAAATGGAGTATAGGTCCTCCTGTCTGCACACATCCGTCTCTTTGATTAGGATTATAGAATTGGATTATACAGTATATTTGATTACATTTGATTCACCGGACGTTTGATAACCAGGACTGACAGGATATGACAGAAAAACCTGAGCCTGAAATTTCTTGACTCTTTAAATGAAGTGTTTGTAAACAGTGTATAGTGATGACCCTGTATTTTGGCCTACAGTGGGATCAGACATTTAGAAATTACAAAGATTATTTTAAATTTGAGTTGGACACAGATCAAATTCAGTCTGCATCTTCATCAGAGTAGACTGTATAAAAGACTGTATAATTGTATTGTAAGGCGATCAGTCCGTGTGATCAACAAGCACGATCTTGTATTTCGATCTTGTACAATTCTGCAAATACGTCATTGCAGCCTGTTGCAGGTCTTTTTTTTTCATTAATTTTGTTGTTAATGAAGTTTGGCACCACTGTAATTGATTTTGCATTATAAGACATTCTCAGTGCTTCCTGCATGTTTCCAAACACTCATAGGTTTTGATCTTGCCAAAGAACAAATTCAGATGCAAACAAAAAAGATGAATGTGACTTTGTTCGTAGAAATGACTGCTGCTATTTTGCCCATCCTGTTAATGCTATCTATGACCTTTATTGACCTCTATTGGCGACCAGTGAGAATTGCAATCAGGAGTGTGTTGAAATGGCAACGGGTGGGGATTTAGCTTTTTGCTCAGTTGACACTTCTTATTCAAGAATACATTATTTACAACTGATACAAAGATTTTTACATCTTTGTTTTGAACAGCTTTGAATGGGGAAAAAAAAGTTGAATGGGACTGAATTAATGTAATGGAAATCTGGATCTGTTGAACATATGGTAATCCCCTGTAGTTTGAAAACATTGAGGTTTCAGTAAACATTTAAAGTTAAACATTATAAATTATTGAAAAATATTTATATAAAGTTAAATAAATACATAAAATGTTTTAGTGAGGAATTTGGGATGTAAAAAAATGCATGCAAAAAATATTCCTGGAGAAACAGCAACAGCAGTGTTTCTGAATGTGAAGGTGTCAATTTTATATTAACCACTGGATGGCAGTAAAAAGCTTGGAAGCATCTAAACTGGTCAAAAGCTCAAAACCCCGCCCGTTTCTTTAGCCCCGCCCCGTCCCGCAGTGTGCATCCAAGGGTACCTCATGGTGTTGGCAACACTAGCTATACTACTTGTTATCCACTAGAGAGCAGTCAAATTCAGGCTATCGATCTCTGACCTAACCAACTCCAGCAGCTCCTTTTATTCATGCAACAGAATTATTGTACTGTTCATTTTCTTTTTGTATATTGCATTTTGACTGCAGTTTCATTGATCCGCAAGTTGCCATTTCTGTTGTGTTGTTGTGACACTTTTTGCAAATAAGCTGTAGTGTTTCTACATTGTGTCTGCTTCCTTACTGAGGAACTCAGCAGGGTCCATCCTCATCAACACGCATGAGCTCAAAAAAAACAACAACAGTCTTTTATGTGATGTTATGTTTATGTAACTTAAATACATAATTGTTGAGCATGATCTCTTTTTGGTGTCATACTGAAAGTTCACAAGGCCATGTCATTTTGTACGAGACCGTGAGAGAAACAGTAAAGATACTTCAAAATTGAGAGTGATGTAATTGTGAGAATCACAGTACATGCTTCATGTATATATGAACTATGGCGTAATGGCTCTGTTGTGTCATGATGTACCTTATACACATGGGCTACATGTGTTGGGGTAATATGCTGGGTGGTTACATATAAGTGCATACTGAGGAGTCCTCACCAAGCCCTGACAGCAAGCAATACCCTGTCTGTGAGCAATCACTGAACAATAGTTTTGTGTTACTCACACAAGCCACAAATGCTCTATTCTTCAGCTATTCAAATCAATTTGACTGAGCACTTCACCGCACTGACCACCCACTGCCTTTGTTGGCCTGTGCAGTGGCAGTTTTCAATTCAAAGCTGAAAGTTGAAACTGGCCTCATGTTCTGTGGTCATCTGTTTCAGTGTGAAATAGAATCACTGTGATATACTGTACAGTGTGTGTGTGTGTGTGTGTGTGTAAACCAAGTATGCATGCCTGTCTGTATTATTATATACACAAAACAGTGATATATTTGATTGTGTCACTATTTAAGATTTCTGCGCTGTATGCCTCACCTGTTGTGGCAGATCCACCTTGAGGCGGAGGGTAAACACCTGCGGGACCAAACAGCAGATCAGTAAAGCAGGCATTACCATGAATCATCACTTACCTCTTTGACAAAACAAGCCTACTTTGTATTAACTACCTATATAGAAACTGCAATACCTATAAGTCCTGTACCAATAATCTGCAAATATAGGTGTGGGGAGGTAGATGTGTACACAAAGGCCCAAAGAGGTGCGGAGGGGCCATAAAGCATCAGGAACCAAGCCTTTTTGGGTGCTGCATTTATTCATTGTAACCCAGTGTGGGTGCTCGCTATTTACAGTGGTAATATATTGAAAGACTATCTATGATATTAAAAAACAATCTACGAAAAAGATAAAACAATATTTACGGCATGACAATCAAAAAATAAAGAATATACAGGACTTCTACATAACACCATGGTATTGCTCAGAGACACTTTACCATAACAAAATAGATGGAGACCATTAAATTAAAAAATGATCCCTCATCAGAACCATAAATGGGGCATGGAAGCGTGTGTCCCAATGCCCACGCTATGAATCAACAGGTAAGTGTGTGAATGAATGGACTTTAACCTTTAACCTTTAACCATAAACGGAGATCTTGCAAAGTGGTAAATAAATGATTGAAACAAATGCATGTGTTGTGGTTACGTAGGTTTAATAAAAGGCAATGTGTAAAATAAGCTGCGCACAATCAATTACACAGCGAAATGCCAAAGTGTTGTTAGGGTAGGAAGGTAAGGAGAAAATAACTGAGTTCAAGTTGGCCGTACACAATAATTGAACTCATAAACAACAGGAGGAATTGAGAAATAACAACGTGTCCATTCTAGGGAAATTAGTCACTGACATCAAACGTTTCATACGCCCTTGCACTTCACACCATAACCATAAACCCTAAAGTGAGCAATCCATTCATGAATCTCGCCTTTTTCCATGTGAAGCATGAGTCATACGTAACTCAAGGTTAAAATGACACCTCAAAAGTGGCAGGCTCATTCTTTAAATTAGACAGTGACCACAGACACTGACCTCCCGGGTATACAGGTGCTCCGGGGGAGGCAATGAAGCCAGGCTGAGGCCCCCCTGGGTAGGGTGGTGCCGATTCTTGTGGTGGGAATCCTTTATCCATCTTCAAAGATCTTTACTGGAAACAAATCTGAAGCCTGTAGAGGTACTGACTTTCATGGAAATAAGCAAAAGCATTAACTTTTAGTAAAGAATTAGCAGAAGTCTCCTTTGTTAAAAAACTGAACTGAAAATACAAAACTGAACTATAGATTCGATTTTCACACAAAGGTGAAAAAGAACATCCTCACTCTTGAAGGCAAAAAGGTTTCAACATCCCAGTCAGAAAAGATATAGATCTCCATTTCTGTTACCTGACTTTTCAAATGAGGAAATGTGAGTGTGAATTTTTGTGCTTAACACAATAGCATGTCATGACATGCCATGATTGGTGTCTTCAAAATGTGTTTCGAAATACAGAAGCGATGTGTTGATTTTTATTGCATAATCCCAGGCTCACATCAGACTAGCTTAATGAGTTCAAGTCGTCTATACACAATCATTGAACTTATAAACAATGGCAGGAGGAAATACGTTACAGTGTGTCCATTATATTGGAAATAGAGGAACTAGTCACTGACATAGTTCACAGAACTGTGAACAGCAGCAACATGTTTTACCTTTAACCTTTAACCATGAACCCTAAAGTAAAGCAAGCCCTTTACTCTGTTGTTCCATTTCCACATGAAGCATGAAATACAACAGCTTCAAGGTGCAGAATGTGTCATGTGCTAAGTGGTGGGGGTGTAAGGTGTGAAGCCCATGTTCAACCACTTATGCACATACACTTAACTGTTCTCATACAATGTTTGAGTGTTGAAGACTCCCCCCCGCACCACCATCTCTCTCTCTCTCTCTTTTCCCCGGTCCCCTCCCTCCATCATCATTTATTGATTCACTAAGAGCCTCTTTTAGCGATGAAACCCTCATGCATTTGTGTAACTCTCCCACATGAGCTGTATTGTGCATATTTATCATTGTATGGATTAGTACTCAGTCTGTATTGTAAGAATATCAGCAGGATGTAGTGTGATAATCTATCCCGATGTGTTTCTTACTGTTAGATAGTGAACAGGCCCAGTCAGCCACTGCATGCGTTCCTGGGTTTCATCATAAATCTTTATTAAATCGATTAGAGCAACATGACCCAACCACTCACGTGATCCAGCATTCTCATTCACCACACTAATGTATTTGTGCCACACCCTATCTTGTCCAAGATATGTTAGCTGTTGTGCATGGTCAGTCAAGGCTTACAGCTTTCAGGAAAAAAACATTTTTGATGGAAAAAAGTCACTGTGTTCAGATGTTCATAAACAAAACCCAATTGATTCTATATGAAACTGTACATCTGTTTCTATAGTATCAGTTATTATCAGTTATACCAGTGGTATCAGCATTCAGACAACACACACAGACACACACACACACACACACACACGTATGTACGCATGTATTTTACTGTACTACATTTTAAATCATATCCTTTACAGAGTACAAATGCTGTAGGCTCTAGTCCATAAGCTTTGCATGGCCAATCTGCACCAAACCTGCTAACTCAAGTTCACTAACTGTAAGATTAAATGCTCAAAATCCATGACAGTAACTGAGTTAACATCCGCCCAGCTGTAATATTACTGGTTTAACTTTCTAGCTAGTTGGACAGCTAGTAGCAGAGGATTTATCAGTTACTGTTACTGTTACTGAATATTGGGGATGGCCATTGTTTTTTCTTTTTCATTCTTGTTGATTATTGCTTTATTTTATTTTATTTTTTTTAACTTTTTTGTAAAGTATTTTTCTTAGTTTGAATAATATGTAACAAGGTGTTTCTTTAACTCAGTAACTACTTTGAGCACATTTTTCTTTTACTTTCTTTCTTTTTAACCGGTAATTTTACTTCAATTTAAGTAAAAATTTCAGCAAAGTAACAGCACTTCTACTGGAGTAGGCTGATGTCTAATCTGAACTGACACGAGCTCTTCCATCCATGGCCCTCACCATCGCCGGGCTCTGTCCTAACCCGGCATATCATATCTATGAACCGTGATCCATGACCTACTTACCTGTCGCTTTTCATCAACGGAGAAGAGAAAGTTCGGGTCCCTCTCCCCTGGAACTGCTTGGCCCTGAGCGAAGAAGACACTGAGAAACCAAGAGACGGAGGGAGGGTGGTGGGAGGGAGAGAGAGAGAGCGTGCGGTTCAGTGGTGAGCAACTGACGGAGAGACTCGAAGCGAAGGGAGTGAAATGGAGGGAGGAGCTGCTGTCTGACTTCTCTTGTCTTCTTACTGCTTATGTGATAATTGAGTGATACGAGCAGAAAATTAATAGAATGCCGTAAAGTCTGTTTAAATGTTGTAGAATAAAAAACATGGCTTTTGAAGATAGGGAGGGGGAGAGAGAGAGAGAGATGGAGGGAAAACTCTCGCTCAGAATCGCCTTTTCTTTATCTCCTTAATGATGTCTCATTTTGTGATCACCTTCATCTGAAATGTTTCTCCTAAAGCCCTGAGACAACCCGATGAGACAACAGAGAGAGAGAAAGGGTTCTTTTCTTAAAAAACAAAAATTAAAAAAAACACATCATTTATCAGGATTTCTTTTTTGCTTTTATTTGACAACAATGGACAAGAGTCATCCCAACTGGACATGGAGTCTCACCAGCTCTCTGCTACTAAATCTTATCACCTCTCTCTACGTGCACTGTGTAATGCCCTTTAGCTACTGTCACACTGTGTTTAAGCTATGTGTGTGTGTGTGTGTGTGTGTGTGTGTGTGTGTGTGTGTACAGCATCAAGGGCTTTTCAGTCACCTTACTTACCCTCAGCTTCTACATTAGCATTTCAGGGCCAATGGTCGGTCGTTTTCTGTTCATTTTGCATGGTATCTGATCTCCTGCTCAGCGCTCACCGTCCGGCAGATGGTACAGGAGCGGTCAGTCACGCACTTCACGACTGAAGGACAGTTTCTACTTACAGGCCATCAGGCTACTGAACCGCTGAACTATACTTCATACCCACGTCACTTTATGAACAATACTTATATGCACATGCACTTTATACCTGCACATCTGTATCTCTAGATCATTCATGTTTACCAAACCTGCTGCTTCTCATATCCATACATTCTCTTTCTATTCTAGTTTAGCCCTTAACCCGTTCCATTGCTACTTTTATTT
>CABFOQ010052128.1:0-18820 GCA_900660455.1 Gephyroberyx darwinii
TAATTCGTCAGGATCCGCGGTGTTACGGCGAACACAAAATAGTCTGAGCTCGTCTTACGAGTTAAAGACTAGGCGTCGGCTGGAACAAAGAAAAGAAGTTGATGTTGTAGCTTCCACCTAGTTAGCAACGCGTAGCTGCAAGAAGGCTCTGAAGGGAAGGTGACGCTGAAATTTATATCCCCGATGACGCCCTGAGGGCGTTCCGAGTCTCCTCCAATGGGAGCCCAGAAATGGGGTAACGGTCCGTTCGCGTATAGGTGTGAACTTTGGGGCTTGTTGGAAATTCGGCGGTCCTTTCCCTTTGTTTTAAACCCTCAGCCCAGCGGGTGGGCTAGAGTTTAGGCTTTCGTTTTTACATACAGGCCGCGGCCGCATGTTAGTTATATGGTCCTTTGTCCTCAGCCTGGCCGGGCCCAACATAGTAAATGCTTTTGGTGTCTGTACCTCACAGCCTGTAGTGGGAAGCTTTTGATGTGGTAGTTAGTAGAACTTGCCAGAAGAAGTTATTAATTAAAACATTCAACTCCGTTTTACCACAACAGAGTACACTACAGGTTGGAAGCATCTGGAAATGGGCATTATCAAAGGAGGGTGTACAATTTCCCAGTTAGCTTTTACCGTGGCAGTAGGGGCATCAAATTAGGGCATCAAAGTGGGTAGTGGGTGGAGAAAGGCTGCAGGGAGGACTGCGCCTCCCACCAATCTGGGCATATATGGACGATATGATGATCATGGCGTCAGGGGCGCCATGTACCAGTAAGGTTACTGAATAAACTGAATCCAATCTACAGTGGGCTAGGATGAAAGTTAAGCCAAGTCAAGGAATATTTCTGGTATTGTGTAGTATTGTGTAGTACTGTGCGGCATTGTGCAGTATTGTGTGGTATTGTGTTGTATTGTATGGTATTGTGTCGTATTGTATTGTATTGCACTGTAGTATGGTATTGAGGGAGGTCTGTACTAGGTAAGTGCCCATCCGTCAAGCATAGGCATAGTGGCACATGAACAAACACACACACACCCTTTCCCGAACCAGGGACCGTATCCATTCGGAGCTAACCCACCCCGACTGCTACCCCTTACCCAAAACAGGGTCATATCCAGGATGCTGGTTCCAGGGCGCTGGAATACACTGTTGAGCCTTCTTGACGTGTTGTGTCGTGGGCAGCTTTTTCCCCTGTAGGAGAACCCGTGTAAGGATTCTTTGCCTTTGAGTTCAAATGAACACATTACATCTCACTCAGTTTTTCTGATTGTAAAGCTGTCAGAATAAAAAAGCTAACTTATATATGTATATATAATATTTCCGTGCTCTCTCTTCTTGAAAAAGTAGAACCATTCAACATAAATAGGAACCATTCTGCAAAACTTTTTTGATTGTGGATCTGTGATAATGGAAAATATCACAGATCATACACATTTAATTAAACATGTATTAAGAATGTGTACAATACAATGTTGTTAAACAGACATTGCCAGTTTGATATCTAACCAACATGGCTTTCCTTTGAAAAAATAACTGTTTTTGTTTTAGCCTACTTTGCAATTTGATTTACAACCAAAATAATTTATTTCAATTCCAATTCTGGCTTGGTGGGCCAGCAGCAATAGAAATTTCTAAGAAATCAAAACCTCAGTGTGTAACAGCAATATGGCAATGTAAGGTGTATGTCACCTTTTACAGGGTGGACCTGGATACCAAAGACATGGAGCTCAAATGCTATAAAACCAGAATATGAGAGAACTGGTAAGATACTGGTAAGATGCAACGTTAATGTTCATTGTGTTTTGAATGTTTAGCTTCACTGTTCTTTCTTTTCTAACTGCTTTACTCCATTGTTCTGACTGCTATGACTTCCCTGCTCTGTGGGCGCTACCCTTACCTTGATAGCCACAACCCAGCTCACCGCAGGCCACAACCTTACGACAAACCCACAGCAAATGGTACATACACCAGAATGTCCCGATTTCAGGAAAATAGGGGGATTTAGACATGTACACACAGGGACACAGACAGACAGACTGATAATGTGGAAAATGTTGTTTTATTCATTGGTAAGTTAATGTCACCTGCTAGAACTAGTTGTTTCCCTCCACATGTTAATCACATGCTGCAGGAAATTCCAAGAAAGACCAAGGTAGCAAAGTGACAATTTACTGTCTGTGCAGACGATCCTAGAGGTACTGAGAGTAAAGAATATAGACAGAAAGAAGGGATCAATATGTCTCTTTATGGCATTAGCATATTCTATTGTCAAACTTTAAATCTCTTGGTGTGGTTAGCATAGGTATAATGTTTAACTCTGGCCCAATTCCTGTGTATTAACCTCTATAAAAGCATTGTAAATACACAATAATATGATGTAAATACTTAGCAATAATCTCCCCAATACATATTTTACAAGGGTGTGATATACATGGTACACACGTAAGTGTACAAACATGATGTACTAAAATAAGACTTCCATTGCTTGACATATGTGTTGCTGAACCATGTGCTAACTTTTTACCACATTTTGTTTCACTGAAATCATGTTGTGTTCTGTCTCACTGGCTACAATTAAAAGTTGAATTAAATCCTCACAGTAAGCATTTAATCCCACAATTGCACATGTTGGAATTCAGACCACAGAGTTAACTAATTGGTATAAAATGCCTTATGAGCAGTTAGTGGAGTAAGTGTGACAAACCTTGCGTTGTTTTTAATATCTTAATATGTAATAACAAGCTAGTCTAAAGTTAGTTCCTTCTGTGGGTGTGGTACACTTTTAAGTATGTTTTTGTCTGCCCTATTTCTTGAAATTACTGAATTACTGAACAAAGACTAGATAATAAGATAATAAGAATAGATGTGGCACATATGTAGACATGCGGCAGAATAGAAAACCAGCAGTACTCTGGGCCATGAGGCCCGGAGCTGAGAACCACTGGGTTAGACGGAATGAATTTCATTCTATGGCTATGTGATTTCTTGCATTTAATTTGGATGTAATGATATTGAGGCCAACTTCTGCAGCTTTTCAGAAACAGGAGCTTTTGTGACAAGTGTTTGTCTGCATTCTATGACACAGTACCTTAATTACAAACAGTATGGATACAAACAATGCGTATACAAGCTATTATTATTGTAGGCACTTTAATTTGAATAGTAACAATGCATGTTTGATTTAAGGCTGCACTAGGCAATTTAGCACTTTGGTGGCTCCAAATGGCAGCAGATGATAACTGCTTGAATTTTTTAATGTTTTGAAGGACTTCAATACCACTAACGTCATGTCAGTAAACAAAATGTGTGGTGGGGATGGAGGTGGTGAAGAGGTTCAGCCATTGTTGGTGAGTTATGTTTTTTCTGGATGGAGCGTTTGAGACACTTTTGGATTTCACTATTCTGTTTTGATTCGTAACCTCCTGTGTGGAGATTTCCCACCAGTGACCATACCAACACCAGTATTTAATTTGGGAAAATAGGATGAATCTATGGCGTCTCATTTACCGTGGAGTTCTTTTCTCTGTTGCAGCCCCATTTTGTGATTGAGGTTGATAAAGACGGCTGCATTTTTACATAGAAATCTTGCCTAATGCAGTTTTAAAGAAAAAAACCCACCCAATGACTTGTTGTAATTGTATAACAACGTTCAACTAACTCAACCAGCCTTTTCTACTTCTAGCTGCACTGGAAATATACCAATATATACCAATTTCTCCAGTGACAGTAATCTCAATAGACCATAATCCACAGTTTGCATCTTTGAGGATCTGTTGTTGGTAGCGTGTGAAATTCAGCACCCTCTTCACTGGCTTTCTTGGAACTTGAACAACTGGTCACATCATTCTAACAGTATCTAACAGTGTAAGACCAATGGTGGACTTTTTCTTAAATGTACACGATGACATGAGATCAAATCCCTTGACTTCCCCTTCTTTTTTTCTAGAGTTGGACTGTCCTGGGATCACCTGCGATCTAGAGTCAATGGAAACATTTGAACAAATTAGCTTGTTTGTCCTCATGTAATTTTATGTTGTGAATATACATATGAATAAATATGTGTTTATATAGATATATGAATATATCTATTTTTATACAGATTAAGTTTATGAATGTCAATGTATTGTGAAGATTTTAAAAGACTATGTTCAAAAGGTTAAATGTTTTCCTCTGCAGCCATCTTTGCTGCTCAAGGGAACAATATCATTTTTCTGTTGATGGTGTATTGTAAAAGGTTTTCAGATTCAAGACCAACGACACAAATCAGCAACTGGATTCCTCAAAAATCCCTCCTCTTAAATGTTTTACTTCGAGGCACCCTAACACAAGAGATGCTTCATGAGGCAGCCATTGAAACAATGTCATCTTACATGCATTCTCTACACAATTTGACTGCATTACTGATATGTATCATCACCTTTTCCACATAAATATCTTCTAAATTAAACAATCTTTGTTGTTTCTATTTAAATATGGATTCTGCTTAAAATTGAAATTTCATTTCTCAAAATTGCAACTCATTTTACTTATTCTTACTCTTGCTACCTAATGCTGAAATATCAGAAAGTGATGCAAGAGCGGCTTATTTCTTTAACCTTATTTAAAAAAACACCATATTTCTAGGATGAACTTTATAATTATTGATTCAGTTGTAAACTATCGTGGCCCTGAAGTGCAAAAGTCAGAAAACAACAGCCAATCAGGAAAAACAGAAATGGTAGCTATTTATTGAACAATAATTCCTCATTGCTGATTAGGCGCACCGTCTGTCTGTCTGGGAGGAATGAAAGTAGCTGTTTTGCATGTGCAAAGCAGTAGAGGAAGGGTGAACAAGTTATCAATGATACTAGAGCTTCACGAAGAAACCAGGGAAAGACGACCAGAAAATGTTTGCGTTATTGTGGTATATAGTTAATCGTAACCTCGTTGCTGAAGTTGCAGTGGGTGTTTTGGGATATAGTGGGTTTGCCTATTCACCTAGACTGACAGATAGTTTGTCCAATCAGCGAAGAGGATTAATTGTTCAACAAGTACCTACCATATGTGGTTTAGGTCACTTCAATGTGGGTTTTTTTCTGACTTGCTGTTGTGTTTTCTGATTTGCTGTTGTTTTCTGCCTTGTTAATTTGTTTTGCACTTCAGGGCCACTACTATCTTTACATTTTCTTTTCACATAGACAACTCATCCTTAGCAGACATAACGTGGGGTCCTGCAGGGTTCAGTTTTGGGCCCCATTTTATCTATTTAATATACTTCCACTTCGTTATATTATCTGCAAACATAACACTGTATGATGACGACACGTAATTATATTTGCCTGTAAAACCTAATGTGTAGTTTAGGTTTCCCTGACTTTATTAGCTGGATGTTGCAGAATTTTCTACTAACTAAATTAATCTAAATCAGTAATATCAGTCCTTTGGCCAACCAAACTCCATTAAATTGATTCATCATGACTTAGGAATTCTGTCCACCAATGTAGGGCCTTGTAGCTAGAAACTGTAATTTTTTTATGCTGATTTGAGTTTTAATGAGCAGGTTAAAAGAGCTGTGCAATATTGTTTTGTTTAACTGAAGATTATCTCCAGAATCAAGCAGTTGTTATCCTTTAGTGATCCAGAGAAAGTCATCATATATGCTTTTACCTCTTCCCACTTAAGACTACTGTAACTCTCTGTATTCCTGCCTCAGTCCCTCTCCCGTCTCCCAATGCGTACAAAATTCAGCAAGGATCTTCACCGGAACAAAAACAAAAGATCATATTACTGTGCTTTTGGCATATTTACAATGGTTAGCTGTTAGTCACAGAATTGATTTTAAGATCTTACTGATCACTTTTAAGGCATGGATGATCCAATAGCAACCTACCTGAGGTCCACTGGTAGGTCCTATTGGCTGTTCCAAAATGTAAATTAAAAATAGATCAGGCCTTTGCCATCACCAGACTTTGGAATGACCTGAGGAGCTTAGACTGGGTAAATCAATTCTTAAAACTCACTTTTATAGACTTGCTTTGATGTAATGACCTTTAATCACTGTTTTGACATTCCTTTTTTAATTCCTGCCTTGTTTTTATAGTCTTTGTTTTTGTTTTCTTTTGACTCCATGTGTTGTTTTATTTCATGCTTTATAACTGAATTTTGAATGGGCCAATATAAATAAAGATGATGATGATGATGATGATGATTATTATATAATGGCCTGAACAGCTCAGTCAGTAGAGCATGAGACTCTCAATCACAGAGTCGTGGGTTTGATCCCCATATAATGTCAAGTATCCCCTTTGTAAGTTTCTTTGGATGAAAGTATCTGCTAAATGTAATGTATTATTAATAAATAAAATGTATACAAAACTAAAATATATTTTTTCCCCACTTTATTTGATAAACCCCGGCGGGAACTGACTAGGAACTGTGGTGGAATTTCGTTGAAACAAAACGAAGCGATGAACTTGGAAGAGAAGACCAAAGTAACAAAAGCCGAGTTGGTCTGCAGAGCAACTGAAAATACATTGTATTGCATTGTATTTTATACAATTCAAAATCCTTATCTTAGTTCCTCCTTTTATGCTAATTACCTCCTTTGTTCATTTGATATCATTACTTTCGTACATCTGCTTTAGAACTCAAGGGTGGGCTTTACCTCTCCTCTAATTATTGTGTAACTTGGTTCGATGATACAGCTGATACATTTCAATATCTGACACATCCTGTCCTTGAGACATCCTGTTGTTGTACTCATATTCTTGGCTTAATGTCTTCATCTTGCCAAAAAAGTTCCTGTTATGGTTATGGTTTGATTGTGTTCTTGCATGCATACAAACTGTGTGATGAGAAAATCAGGTTACAAAGGTTGGTGCATGATTATGCTTAATGATACTGTCTAACATACAATCCTTTACTTATGTTGATAATATTTTCTATAGAACCACTTTTGAATTCCACTGGGATCTTGGTCTATGTTGAGTCCATAGCATCACTAGAGTCCTGCAGATTTTTTGGCAGCACATTCACAAACACCTCATTCCTTCTCATCCCAAAGCTCTGCATTGGGCTGAGCTAGGGACTGAAATAAAGTCACTGTCACGAACCATCTTGAAATGATAGCACATTAAGTTTAAGTACTAACTAATGTGAGCCCTAGAAAACATTCCCAACACCATTACACTACCATCAGCTGGTTCTGTTGACACCAGGCCAGATGGATCCATGGATTCATGCTGTTAACCTCCCATCAGATGTAAGCCAACCTAGGTCTGCATGGGTTATTTCACAATTTGCTGCTGTGTGTGGGCATATATGCGTGAGTGGCAGCCACTGCCATTCTTTTCTAATGACACAGAGTGACTGAGTTAGGGACTGTAGTATGTAGTATGGTACCGGGCCATGGAGCCAATGAGAGGAGTCCAGGCAGAGTGCACTTAAAAAGGATCCATATTTATTCAGAAGCTCCAGATGACAGGAACATGACAGACAAAACAAAAAAACAGAAAACATTAAATAACCTAAGCTGGGCCTTAAAGCAGGCAGAACCACTTGAGTGCAGGTATGGACCCTTTCCAGATTAAAATTCTGGCTTGACTAGACAAGTGTGGCCTGTAGACTGAAGTTCTCAGTCCGCTTTAAAGGTCTGCCCCTGGGTTGCCAGTCAACATAGCCTATATCAGTCACAACACAATTCCAAATGCATATCAATATATATTACCATTGATATTTTAACTCCCCGAATATACACAGTCACTAGAAATATCTCTACAAAAGTATAACCCAAAACACCCCTATGCTGGAATGGACTAGTCCACTAGTGGCGCGCTGACGTCCTATATACGTAACCTGGAAATGCGGCCGCATCCTCTAAACAATAACATGCTGCTGGTGAGTAAGAAGACGGTAGAGTAAGGAAATATAATGGACAGGTCAGGTAATCTGCTGTAACATTCTGTGTCCCTGGCCTGTACTACACCTCAAAGAAGTATGGCTGTAATGCAAGATACCACCTGATGATACAGGCTTTTGTGTCCTTCATCTTGTGGAGCCACTGCAAGGGTCTTCGTGGTGGGCGGTGGCGTGTCAAGGAGGGCACTCACCTTCCCCACCTGAGGCTTCACCTCACCGCCACTAATCACCAATCCCAGGTACTGCTCCTCGGACTGTGGGAACACTTGGAGGGGTTGACTGTCAGGCCGGCATTCTTGAGCCTTTGGAAGACATCCTCCACATGGACCAGGTGCTCCTCCCAAGTCTTGCTGAAGATCACCACATCGTCAATGTATGCTGCTGCATACTCCCATGCCCCTTCCAACACCATATCCATCAGGCGCTGGAATGTTGCCGGTGCCCCCTGGAGGCCAAACGGCATGATGGTGTACTGGAAAAATCCAAAGGGGGTGCAGTCAGCTCTCTGGTGGGCTCTGACAAAGGCACTTGCCAATATCCTTTGCAAAGGTCAAGGGTCGTCAGGAACTTAGCACTGCCCAGTCTGTCAATGAGGTAATCTACTCTGACCATCAGGTAGCGGTCAACATTGAGATGGCATTTACCTATCTGAATTCATTACAGGTCCTCAGCCTACCATCCTTTTTCAGGACCAGCACCACAGGACAAGACCACTCACTCTTGTAGGGCTCGATGATGTTCATGGTTGTTGAATAAATTCAGATATTGACAAAGAGTCTTCGAGTCATGAATTACTTGAATATATTTATTAACACAAAAAGCTGAGCTCAAGAGAGATGTACACACAAGGTATGGTGTGCAGATCTCTGCCAGAGACACATCTGAACAGGGATTATGAAGCTAGGGAGTACGGGGTGGGGGGGGCAGTTTCTAAAAATCTACAAGGTTATACTAATCATTAGTCTGAACAGTGTGTACTGTGTGAAAGTGTCTTGGGTAAAGGACTCTCCGGTATCCCTCATGGGACAGGCCTTCCAGTATGGTTTACATGAATTCTGACCTATGCCACACCGGGCACCGGGCACCGGCACACATGCACATTTTCATCATGTCACACCAACCCTAAAATCTACACTAAGGATACATAAAAACAACACAAGATACATAAATTCTTCCACAGTTCCCCCCTTTGATACCAACAGTATCACATACATCTGTACAGCTAAACTGTTGTTAACCTAACTGGAGCTTATAACCAGTACCTAGGGGTGGAGACTCCTTCTATGATTCAGAAGTTACATTACAATGATTAATACTATTACATAAATGGTATAATGTTAAAACAAAGGGATATACTTAGCACAGGGTGTCCTGTAAATCATCATGGTTATACACATTTTCACTTGATCAATATTAATGAAAATGTTTGCATGGGGGTTTATTGCAAGAACATGAGGTAGACGCTGTAATCAACACGACCTGCAATCATCAGGGTTATACACATGTTCACATGATCAGCATTGATTAGAAAATGTTTATAATAATCAACTTTCATTGAGACAATACCTACATGAAAAACAAAAGATTGGTATAGATACCAGGTAGTGATTATTGCACAATCTACGCTGGGTCTATTTAGAGCAAAAAGGGGGTGCAACCCATATCTGGGCAGCCGGGAAGAGTAGATTGCGTAGCAACGGGGGACGGCGTGGACGGCGTCATCTGCGGTGAATAGGGAAGTCAGTCTGACTTTTATCAAGTAGTCGTGGAAATATGTTGGGATTTTCAGGTTTAGTGATTAAGTCATTTATGCATCTGAATCAGAATATGGTTTGCATGGTGTACAGTCTAATGTGAGTTTCTCACTGCTAGGGGCATTTGCTTAGTACATAACAAGGTTATTTGTCGTTTTGGTGACGCAAGATTTAATCAATGTGGATATGTACATGCAAACTAGAAGGAGAACCACAACTACAGTGATTAGTCCCATCATGAATTTTGCAAAGGACGCTCCCCAGGTGCCAAATAGGCCAGACAGTCCAGAAAAGGGGTCAAACCCATGCTCGTCATGCAGCTGTTTTATGCCTTCCATGGTGTCGTGGGCTAGATCTGTGACGTGGCAAGTTGAGTCCAAGATATAGGTGCAACACATAGGTGCAAATTCCTATGACCTTGCAAGTGCTGCCCTGGGAGGCTAGGAGTATGTCTATAGCCATTCTATTCTGGAGTGTTAGACAGTTCGGTGGTGTTAGGAATTATTTCTTGGTTGTGGTGAAGATTGTAATAAGACAGCTGCAACAAACTACGTCTCAGGATACTTATGAGTATTTAATACAGTTCAGCAAAAGGGAGAGATATCTAACAGCATCACTGCCTACAAGGATATTCTGAAGAGTTCCTATCAGATACAGTTCTGTTATACAAATTCAACTATGTACTATTTTACATAGATCCTTTCATCCCCAATCATCCCTCACTGCCTCTGTCTGTTGTACCCATGTTAATTGAGTTGAGTGGAAGTAATTCTGTCTCACCTTCCTCTAGACCTGTGAACACCATGTCTCTTGTGCTAATTTTCAATTGATTAAAGGCAACCAAAAAGCCTGTATTGTATTGTATTGTAAAAGAGGCATCCAGACGGCCTTTAGTGTGTTGTAAAAGAAGCCGCCAGACGGCCTTTAGTGTATTGCATTGTCTTGCCGAGACAAGACAATCTTGCCTCGGCCAAATATATAATTTCGAGTCTATAGTTTAGAATCTTCATGTTGGGCCAAAAGACCTCCCGGATCTTGTCTGTCAGGGAGGCAAAAAAGACTCAACAGAAGTTGTGAGCAGAAGTGACCATTCTTGAAAAATCAAAACTCCTTGTATAGAGGAAAGAAAAATCAAGACTGGTCAGACATGATAACAGTACGTGGCGTAAATACAATGGCACATTACAATCACACTGTTGGGTATTTTAAATCTACTATTTCCATAATAATAACTAACTAATTATTCATAAAACTGGTGTGCAGTGGTGTACTGGCTAGTCATCATACATATCAACATAACATAATCCACATATCTATATGTTTGCATCATATAAAATATCTGTCCTCAGTTACAATGTCCGTCTGTGTGTTCGCCGGAGCTAAATATATCTGACAAATAGTTTGCCATGTACTGTTCCAGACCCATCCATGACTTCTCTGGCAATCCAGTTGCGTACCTCAGTTGTTTTTAAGATTAATATTTAGCATTACATTACTTAGCCTTGTGGATCTTGCCCTCAGACTAGCTTAGGTTGTCCCCTTATAGTGGTACACTGATCTTCATTATATACACCTGGCCTGTCCTAAGCAGTAAAATACTTAATATTCTGGATTAAACAGTAATGGTCAGAACATAGGTAATCAAGAGAACATAGCGCTTTGGATTATCAGAGAGGTCCATGGCCCACTGCTGTGGTGTACAGCCCTTGGACTCTGTTTGCTATTCTGCGCGTGTTCAAGTGTGCCGGGGATCCTGGAGTCATCTTTGGCTTGGGCTGGTGTCTCTTCAGATGCGTTCATGGATTTGTGTATTCTCATGCAGCTCAGATGTACACAAACTGTAATTCCCATCACTCAAGCTGCAGTACTGATGACAAGGAGCATTGTGTGCAGTCCGGACCATGTTGGGCTGAAGAACTGGCTGCAGTCTTTTTTCACCAATACTTGGTCTCCAGGCTGTACCTATGGAGGCTTATCAGTTGTTGCTGGACCTGGATGTGTTCTGATATCTTGGGAGACAGATTGCATTAATTGGCAGCACTTCACTAATTGTTCATATGTAGCTTTCCTCTTCCCAGGCACAGAGCCCCAGGAACCCTCATGGGCCATAAACGGATATATATAACGTTGTTAGTTGTTGGTTGTTAGTTGTTACTTTGTTAGTTGTTAGTTGTTAGGATTAGCGTGCATGGGCATCAAAACACTCAGCAAATGTGTCATCCATTCTTTTCCTGGAATAGAGCACATACATTTAGTTAGTTTTTTAAACTTCTGTTTGCTCTGTCCACAAACCCACTGGCAGTTGGAGGATAGGCAATGGAATTACTGATTAATTCCCAAAGCTTTTCATACTATTTTCATATTTTTCCCCGTAACATGTTTATGAAGCACTGTAACCCATAGCTTTAGAATGATCTAAATTACCAAAATGAATGCTGCGCTCGTAGCATCAGCCTGTCGTATATGAAAAAACCTCACCCCTTTGTGTGAAGTGGTCTATTTGTATTTGACTGACAGACGTAAGCCTAGCTTGGTGTCTCATCTTGTTGAATGTAAACAGTTCTGATTTCTGAGCAGTAAATAGCATCATGGAGATCATGCATTGCCCGCTTTTGAATGGGAGTTCCTGCTATAGTCAGGAAACTCTTAAATGCCCTAACACTTTTGCAACTTGGGAAGACCCACATGTTCCACCCTCAGCAATTAATCAGCTTTGAAAGTCAATAATTATTTGCCGTCATTGCTTTTAGCTTTAAGATGTGACTGTGTGGGGTTAGGTTTACGTTCTGGGCATTGTTTTGCCCAGTGTCCCTTTTCATCTTGTGTTGCCTCCTGACCGCCCCCCAATTTCCTGCACTGTCTTAGCATGCCCATATTTTCCGCAGTTATGGCAAACGTCTACCTTCTTATGTGCACTAATTTCTGCTTGATCCTGTTTCCTGAGTCTCACGCTACCGTGGGTATTGTCATCCTCAGTACTATCTATACGGTCTGCCCATGTCATCATCTCTGTATGTTTCTGTGGTTGATAGCCTTTTTAACACACAAGTTATTAACTGCAGTTCTATATTTCTGGTGGGCTCCTGTTATGGTTGCTGTTATAAAAGCTGGATCATCTCGAGTTCCAGTCGATTTCCCATACCTGCGATAGAGCTGAAATTTGACCTCAACATAGTTTTCAAAGATTTCCTTTTCCTTTTCAAAGCTTTTGCTTTCTTCTTTTGAACAGCTGGTACAAAATTTCACCCGTTAGACCTGTACCAGGTTTTACTGGGGCCATTACTGCTGTTGTGTTGAAACCATCATCACTGGGGGAAGCAGAAGGTTTAGGTTCTGGTATTGAGGCTACCTGATCTGGCCTCTGCTCTGTACTGGGACACTACCTCTAGCATAACACCACAGACACCACGGAATTTTTGAAAATCAACTGAGCAGATTTCTCTATGTGACTACAATCACATAGGAATGTAAAAACCCAAAACATGGTTCCACTCACTATAGGAACAACAGGTTGCCCAGGAGATGAGAAAAGGTGGGGGTGTTGCCCTGAGATTTAACCCCATCCTTAATCTTAATCCCAACACTAACAACAAATTTACATCCTTCGAAGTCCTGATTCTGCGCCCTACAGCCACAAATCTGCCGTCATTTTACTTTTAATACTTTTTTAAATTTTAGCAGTACTTTACCGCCCACCCGGGGCCTATTCACTCTTCTTGGAAGAGTTCTCCAATTTCATCTCGAACTGAAAATATTCTCATCATCAGTGATTTTAACATTCACCTGAATAACTCCGCGGATCCTGTCAGTAAGGCTTTCCTAGATCTTATTGATACTTGCGGCCTCACTCAGTTTGTTACAGTTTTTCTAAATTGTTTACACACAAAAAGTGGAACTATACACACAATGGTGAAAACCTGAAGCTAATGCATCAACAATAAAGTTTCAAGTTTCAAGTTTATTGTCACATACTAGATAACAATGCAAACATCATTACCAGGATACTCTCGATGGTACATCTATAGAAGTTGGTGAGTATCCTGGACTCCATGCTGAACCTCCTCAGCTGCCGGAGGAAGAAGAGCCGCTGCCTCACTGCCTTCATGACCACACCTGTGTGGTGTGACCAGCTCAGATCCTCACTGATGTTGATACCCAGGAATCTGAAGTGGCTGACCCTCTCCACTGCTGTTCCCCCAATGTGGATGGTGCGTGCCTCCCTCCCTGCAGCCTCCTGTAGTCCACGATCAGCTCTTTGGTCTTGCCGAAGTTGAGCAGAGACGTTGACATTGTCGGCAAAACTCTAAGCACAATTCCTTTGTTTTCACTCAAATAGCAATTCTAAATCCCATTTTTGCACTACTCTACACACAAATCCTATCATTTAGCACAATTTTCATACTACTCCTTTCCTTTTTGTTCACATGGAAAACACTGGCCTTCAAAATGCCACACCCCAATTGGTCTAACTCATCCACACCTGCTCAAACTCAATTATCTGCCAGAGCATAAAAGAGGCATCAGGTGGCTTTTTCTGTGTCTGAAACAATTGAAGCGTAACAAGCAGAGAGCGAGGACGAGGACGAGGACGAGGACGAGGACGAGGACGGGGACGGGGACGGGGACGGGTAACTATTTCAAATGAAATACGAGCAACATTAGTCAACCATGTTATCAACCATGGGTTGACAATGACAGAGGCTGGTCGGCGTGTGCAACCCAATCTGAGCCGTTTCACTGTGGCCTCAGTTATCCGGACCTTTAGAGATGAGAATAGGTAAGTAACCACTTCAGTAAATCTTCTATACTCTCTACTGTAATTACAGTAATGTAACTTCATGGTATCATATCAATGTAGTTCTCAGTGATGACTGTAGAGAGGCATAGTGTAACATTGTTTTGTATTTTACATTGATCAAATGTTAGCCTACTTTATTTTCACAGAATTGAAAGACTACCACCAAGGGGAGGCAGAGGCCAAACCTTTACTGAGGAACAAGAAACGACAATTGTAAATCTGGTGCTAGCCAATAATGTTATAACACTGCGGGAAATCCAAAATTGAGTCAATGAAGACAACATGATATTCCCCAATATAAATACAGTCAGCTTGTCAACAATTGACTGTGTCCTAAAGCGCAACCATATCAGGATGAAACAAGTCTATCGGGTTCCATTTGAGCAGAACTCTGACAGGGTGAAAGAGTTGCACTATCAATATGTGCAAGTGAGTACACTAGGTTACTGTAATTGATCACATCCCCTCAGTACTGTGTATCAATATATTGCTGTTCACTCTGCATTTCTATATGCATGTCTGACATGGTCACGATTTCTTTTTCAGAGTGCTTGAACTTGATGCCAATGCGGCACCGCAGGAGTACGTATTCGTAGATGAGGCGGGATTCAATCTCGTCAAGACCAGGCGGCGGGGAAGAAACTTAATTGGCAACCGTGCATGTCCCTGGACAGCGAGGTGGAAACATCACCATGTGCGCAGCCATTGGTCAACAAGGTATCATCCACCATCACGCTCATCTTTGGCCCTTGCTTGCAGTTCTTGATTCGCTCCACAACATCCTCATCACCCCACAGGAGTGTGTGTGTGTGTGTGTGTGTGTGTGTGTGTGTGTGTGTGTGTGTGTCATATTTACTGTATTGTATCAGAATTTCTTCAATTTTATACATTTGGATACTTAATTGCATCACAAAGCCAAAACATATCTAAACAGTATTTTGATGGAAGTGTTTTAAATTGATCACACCAGTGTGAAACTGATGCTCAGTAAGAGCTACTCGTATAATGGCTTGTGTTCAGTGTTTTGATGCAAAAATACAGTCTTGATAAAAGAGAACATGATTTTGAATGCAGTGTTTGATTTTGCAAGAGATTTGTGGAATTTTGCCAGAAGAGTTAACTCTTACTCAGTTTGTGTGTGGAGTTTTGAGAAATTGAGCTATATTATCAGGAAATACATTTAAACAATTGAACCAACCCACCATGGTGGCAACACCCTTGACCTGGTTTTGGCCCGTGGCATTCCTGTATCTGCTTTAGTGGTCTCCTCTGATCATTATCTAACAGTTTTTTCTGCTTGCTAACTCGCATCGGTCAATACTGAAGCCACTTTTTCAAAACTCTTTACACAGTTAGCACAACAGAAGTCTATGCAGACCAAACCATGACTGACTCTTGCCTTGCTTTAACACAAAATGCATTGATTTAACACAAGACATTCAATGACTACAGCTTTCAAAATTCATGAAATCTTTTCTCACTCCAAGTCAACCACTAGCAAAAACATGTGTATCTACAGCCCATTTTTTCAAATGCTTACATACACTTTTCAAAACTGTTACATCTAAGTTTAAAAAATGACTGTATGTTGAACATACATTCAAATGGACAGCAACTTGCCAAATTACAAACACCCCATTGAAGAATTATTTTCTGCGTGGAGGAGGAAGGTTTATGACTGTAATCCACACAATCAGATGTCACTTGTCAATGCAATGAATGCTGGATGTGAGGACATATCCGCAGAGGATTGCCAAGCTTGGATCCAGCATGCCAAAAGATGTGATGTGTGTGTGATGTGGACGAAAACATGTGGCCAAACGTAGGAGACCGGGTGGACTAGCATGATTTGTGTGTTTTGTTTTTTGTGCAAACTATTACTGTACAGTATTGACTTGTTTTCCTTACGGCAATTTTGTACAAAAACTGTAGTTTATTTTTGAATTACTTTATGGCAAAAAAAAGAAACCCCTGGCAAAAATAAAGCACATAAAAGCCTTTCCGGTTTTCCTGTTGCATTTCTATGACTTCCTATAAGTATACTGTAGTACATTCTATAAAGAGTTACCATTCTTACTGTATTTTGTAATGGGAACTTTGTTTACTGTAAAATAAGACAATGTACACATTTCTTATACTATCAACAATAACAAAATATATATATATATAACAAAAAACTAGAGAGCACAAAATGATTTCCTACTTCAAAGATCTACTGTAATGCTATCTGTTTTGTTTTTTTTAGGTAATTGTGTTATGAGTGACAAAGTGTTGCTTTTGGTAGAATTATTTGATTCGGACACGTATGCAGTGTTTTGGTAGTTTTGGTGCATTTTGGGTGTGAAATTAACTGTTGTGCCAAGCTGCGTGTTGGTACAGACAACTGTGTGAAGAGTTTTGAAAAAGTGGACTCAGTATTGACCGATGCGAGTTAGCAATCGGAAAAAACTGTAAATTCGAAATTGACTTGATCTGCCCATGCCAAAAGTATGAAGATACATATATCAGCCATCATATTAATGCTTCCACGGCCTCATTACTATGTGGAAAAACTGCCCAGTTTTCTCGTACCACTCTCTGGTCATGTTGGTCCAATCGACAATTTCACCAATGAACTAAACGCTAGCCTAACCAACGCGCTTCACTCAATCGCCCCGTTAGTCACTAGAAAACACCATGCTAGGAAGTGCACTGTGGTTTACTAACGACACTCGTGCACTTAAACAAGCCTGTAGAAGACGATTGACCAAACTCGAAGTCTTCTGGCTTGCCTGGAATGATAGCTTGCTAAATTATAAATGCGCACTCTTGTCAGCCAAAACTGCACACTTCTCTAGGTTAATCAGTGCAAATAAAAACAACCCAAAGTTTCTATTTGACACTGTTGCTAAGCTAACACGGAATCCCTCCCCCTCTGATGATTAGAGATGAGATCACCAATATAATCTCCACTGGTGGTGCTGTCTCACCCCTGAAAAGCTCACTTGGTGTTTCCCGGGCTGAATGTCTTCTCACAGTTTGATTCAGTTTCCTTAGACACTCTCACCAAGTTAGTTCTGTCGTCTAAACCCACGACCTGCATGCTAGACCCTCTGCTTGCTAAACTGCTAAAAGAACTTTTCCCTGTCCTAGGACCCTCCATTCTCTGCATGATCAATCGGTCTCTCCACTGGCACTGTGCCCTCTGCCTTTTAAAATGGCTGTGATCAAGCCATTACTGAAAAAACCAAACCTTGATCGCGAAGTACTTCAGACCAATCTCAAATCTGCTGTGTCAAATCTCCAAAATACTTGAACGAACAGTAGCTAGTCAACTTATGGATTTTTTGTCAAAAAACAACCTATTTGATCCTTTTCAATCTGGCTTTAGATCCTTTCACTTGACCGAAACTGCACTTACGAGAGTGGTCAATGATCTTCTGCTAGCTATTGACTCCAACTCAACCTCTGCACTACTGCTGCTTGACCTGAGTGCAGCCTTCGACACAACTGATCATACGATACTCTTGAACCATATTGAAAATTATATTGGTATCCGGGGATCATCACTTTCTTGGTTTAGGTCCTATCTACTTGATAGATCTCACTGCGTCTTTTACAACAATATGACCTCAGAGTGTTGCAATATGGACTTTGGTGTGCCACAAGGCTCTGTCCTAGGACCACTACTATTCTCTATCTATATGTTACCACTCGGTGACATCATTCACAAATTTGGCATTAACTTCCACTGCTACACCCAATTTCTAAAACTAGAGGCCTGCCTATCGGAGGTCAAATGTTGGATGTCGCTAAACTTCCTACTTCTTAATGGCAACAAAACTGAGATGCTGATTGTAGGACCAGCTAGACATAGACATTTATTTGAGAATAGAACTCTAAACTTTGATAGCTGTGTAATCTCCCAAAGCCCATACGTTAATAACCTTGGGGTAAAATTCGACCCTACCCTCTCATTCGAGCTGCATATTAAGGAGACCACTAAAACAGTGTTCTATCATCTTCGCAATATTGCCAAGATTCGACCAATGCTAAAAAGGCAGATGCGGAAATTTTAGGACATGCCTTTATATCATCGAGAATCGATTATGGCAATGTCCTTTTTTCAGGCTTACCTACTGGGCGCACTCAAAAACTACAACTGGTCCAGAATGCTGCTGCCAGAATCTGACCAGAACTAGGAAATTCGACCATATAACGCGCATCGTATCGTCATTACACTGGCTAACAATTCAGGCCAGGTGTGACTTCAAGGTTCCCTATCTCTGGAACAGTCTGCCTGCCTCAATCAGAGAGGCAGGCTCTATCGAAGTCTTTATTTCTTTTCAGGAAACACTACCCTGACCCTTCCTCTTAGCACTTGCCTATTTGTCTTCACTTATCTGT
>CABFOQ010052133.1:0-17515 GCA_900660455.1 Gephyroberyx darwinii
TGTGTGTGTGTGTGTGTGTATTGCCATACTTAGTCCCTTCCAGTTGGCCTGGATCTCTGGAGTAAGGCTGCTTAATTCCCTCTGGAACTGTTGTTTGGCCTCATTAACCAGCTCGCTGTATTGTGAGACGATCTTGGCCTCAGACTCTGCAGACTGCACCTATACACACACAGACTTAATGCAATGAGCTACTAAACATCTACATCTAAACATCTGAGAAACAATCCTAGGCCTAAGGCCTCTTTCCCCATAGACCGCCATTGTAAAATCAATAGCTGGAACATGAATTTTCATTGGTCTATATCACAGAGGTTCTGTAAATCATACAAAAAACAAGAAATTTTGTCACATAGGACCTCAAGCTGTCCGTTACCACAGATAATTTTTTATTTTATTTTTTTAAGATCGGCAAAATACACATAATACCAGTATGTAGACCACTGGGGCTTGACTTAGTAGAGCGTAGCTTTGAACATGATGACTGCGCATGCTCGCCACGCAACACCTCATGGGAAATCAGGTCCTAATCAGTCTCCTGTATGAAATGTTGAAATCAGCTACTGAGTCGATAGTGTTAGCTACCAAATAATGATCAAATTGAACAACATGATGGATGAACCTCTGGCCAAGTAAGTTAAGCCATAGAGTTACTCCAAAGTTAGTGTTAGTAATCAGCTTAGTTATCTAGTTGATATCTAGTGTTAGCAGTTGCTGTACAGTTGAGTGGTCTTTCAAGTCCACAGTATTATTTTTATGTAAAATTGTATTATGACAGTATTGCTATTTGGTGGTATAGTATTATTTCTGCTATTATTTCTTATTTAGCTCTGCTGAGGCAGCAGTAGAGGCCTTTTTTGTATGTCATTTGCATGTCATCATCACATCATGGATTCAGCCACCCGGCAGAGATGTCTTCAGGAATGACAGCAGCTCAACCTACAAAGCCCAGTTCATCTCCCAATGCACACTCTTATCCTAGCAACCAATTTTCTGTAATTACTGTATGTCAATAAACAGCCATTTGATAAGAAAACCATGTTATTTTTTAATTAACATTAAGAACAAACACAAACAATATTTATATTCTTGTAGAGCATGTACTATGAAATTAACAGGTTCTTAAAAGGTACATACAGGGGATATAAGGATACCTTTTTACTTTCCAAGATTTACTTTACTTTCCAACATATAGTTTGACGGAGCTTAACAAAAATGAGCATAAAATGATAACCAGTGACTAATCTGAACTCTGTTGACTCCACCTGTGCAGGTAAAGAGGATGAAAAGAGAATATTACAGCCTGTCACAAAACAGATGTAACAATTAAAATAATGTACCCAGACTGCAAAGATATGATTAATGTTTATTTTCTTAATACCTTTGCCCACAGGACCTAACCTTAGCTTTGCTAATGACTTTAAAATGTCATCAAACTGCCAATAGACAGATAAATGATAGTTGAGCCATCTCAGATTAGACCCGAGACCACATACCTCACATCTGAGGTCACTATGATTGAACTGAACACACTGCATGAAGCTAACTTAAGCTGTATGGGGAATTCATGGATGCCTTTACTAGATTAATGACTAACACTGTGTTTAAGATGCTATGCTAAGTTACCACACAGGTATGGAGGCTTTTCAAGTTTGGCTAATGTTATGTCTGTGTCATGTTTCCAGCACACATTGAGGTTACACATGAATGTGTTATAGTTACAATGTTCAGGTAAATAAACACCAAACAATGCTCACTTACAGAGTATGGAGACGAGTACTCGCTATATCTGTCGTCACAGAAAAGGGACGCCATCTTGGTTTGCAAATGGCATTGATTGGCTGAGCGGGTCCTTTACCCAGAATGCTACCAATGGTGCAGTGACATCACAGCCTGGGAATTATGGGAAATAGCTGGAAATATCAAGCAACACTGGCTTCACTTGTGTCAATGAGAGAATGGACTAGTTGGTCCCCTGGATCCAGCGCTCTAGGATAGTTGTCAGCTAAAGGCACAACATGCTGTCTCCAGGGCTTGTAAACGCTAGCTGGTTGTCTCTGCACTAGACTAAGGATATTATCCCTCGCCCTTGGACAGACACCAATTCAAGAAGAAAATGTATACATATACAAAAAGGAGTAGGCCAGGTGCTTGGTAATGCAGCATGAATCAATAAAAAAGGAGGAAAATACCCATACACTGGAATGATGCTCCCTCAGAGTTTATTCATAAGTTTGTTTCGATCTCTATTGTCTTCATCAGGCATACAGAAACATGCGGGGGAAATGGAGGTATATACATGGGTAAGGCCAAAGTATACCAAAGTTTCTCAACCTACAAAAACATAGATCCTAAGATGGATCCTTGTCAGTGAAAATAAACACAAATACCAATATAGTACAAAGTGATTTCAGAGTCTTAAGTACTAAACATTTGGGGTTACTGTTTCAGTCCATGGTGTGACACTGTGTTGAGGAGTATATCCAATATTATTCCCTTTGAAGGAGCTTATTTTCATGGTCCGCACCTCTGGGGGAGATGTCTAGTACCTCAATGCCAATATACCACATAGCACTGACAATATGCCCAGCCTGTTGTGGGCACGCAATCGGATGTTACCACAAGCAAACATAACTTATGGTTAGAACAAGGGGTCAGATGCATTGTAAAATATAATTTAGTGGGAGAGTGAGGAGAAAATGTCTATTCCACTCCTACTCTTATCAGAAGCTCTCAAAGAGGGGCTCTCAAACCTCTGTCCTTACCTTAGTGACCACCAGGTCTAAGTCCACCACCATGCTGTGGAGATGTTCCTCTGCTGCTAGAACCAATGGGCGGATAGTGGCAATCTTTGACCCTTTAGCCTTGTCAATCACCGACCTCAGAGAATCAAATGCATCCCTGTGGGTGGTGGGGTGGGGGTAGAGGTACATAAGGAGCCAGTTAGTTTATGTAAAAAAAGTACACAGCTTATCCAGTGAAGCTACTGGATAAGCTGCGGTAGCACTGGTCAGCCACAAGTGGCCAACAGTAGAAGACTGTGTTCGTACTGGGCAGCTCCCGGGTACCAAGGCCTGAAACTAAATCAGGGTGATGCTGATAATGAGATTACAGGCTCAGCAAACCTTCCCTAGATAAATGGTTATAAAAGGCTGATCATTTAAAATTAGATGAAACTTTAATTGTTCCCTGTGGAGAAACTGGGTAATTGCAGCAACAAATACTAATGGGATACAAGCAAAAAGTGGACCAACTAAAAAAGAGCTCAGTTCCCTTTGCATCCACACTTGTTCATTTGAAAGAGGACTCAGTTCAATAATATTTAGTTTGCAGAATGAACCATGGTAAATAATTTTGTTTCTTCCTCAGGCCGTGTTTCTTTTTTCGAGCAAGCAGAGAGAGGACGTTAGTAGCTGCTGAGCATGGAGGGACAAAAATTGCGCTTTGTGTTCACAATGGGGGGAGAAAGCGAACCGTGAAATTAAGTCTAAATGAACCGCTCCCAAAATCTTGCTGAACTGCTCTGATTCACTAAAATTGTCTGAAATGGACCAAGTATGACATTACAGTCATTTTAGCGGACGCTTTTATCCAAAGCGATGTGAAACACATCATTATGCTTCTGTTTTGGTGAGTATATTTCAAACATGAAATATTCATAACCAGAATGGTGCTGTGGGTTTAATATTAGAGTCTCATTATTGCCTTAGTTTTTCCATTCAGGAAGACGGCAGAGCAGCAGCCACCTCAAATCAATAAACAACGGTTTATAGTCGAATGCATTTTGTTGCCTAGTGTTTGATCTGTTTTCTAGGCTATTAAGTCTCAGAGTGTCAGGGACATCCAAATTCAATCTAAATCAAATTTGGCTAATTTGTTCACATACAAATGTTCAACTCTTAACCAAATCAAATTAACTTGACAATGAGGTAGCTTAAGCTTAACTTGTAAAATATTTTCCGTTTTCGCAAGCCACATTAAAAACTACAAATTAGTCAAACCTGGTTTAGGTATGGGGCAGCACATGTGGCTCAGTGGTTAGCACTGTCACCTCCAAATCTGAAGGTACAGGGTTTGATTCCTGGCCCTTTCTGTGCGTTTCCTCTGGGTACACCAGTTTTTTCCCCACAGTCCAAAGTCTTGCAAGCCAGGTGGACTGGATACTCTAAATCGCCAATAGATGTGAATGAGAGTGAGTGTGTTTGTCTATCTGTGTTAGCCCAGTGATGGAGGGGCGACCTGTCCAGGGTATTTCCCTGCCTTTCGCCCAATGTATGCTGGGATAGGCTGCAGCCCACTAGGGATAAGCAAGTAAATACAATGAATGAATGATCTAGGTGCCCTACTTTTTGGTAAAAGTAGGGCACCTAGATCATTCATTCATTGCTTGGGCTAGATCTTCAATAACTGAAATCAAGTAGCCAAACATAGTCTGAGTCCTGTCATATTGTACAGTAACACCTTCCTTCTCATTCATTCAGGCGCTAGCATCCTCTCCTCATTTGCTGCCCTCTGCTATGCGCGAGCTGCTTAAAGTTAATGAATGAGTAAAGTATTCTACTCACAGGGAGAGTGGCGTTTTACTAGCAAGTTGCAAGTCTGTCCCCTGTAATTCCTGTTTGCTCTCTAGTTTGGTTGGGATAGGATCATTTCAATCCTGGATCATTGGTGGTTCACATTGCTTGTTATCCAAGGAAACAGAAGAAATTATGGTCAAGGGGTCAACAGTCTAAAGTTTATGTTTTTTTTATTCCACTCACTAGCCGTGGGACCACTGTTTTGGGAGGACACCGCCTAGCAGTTACATGTCTATTATTTGTTTAATAAGACATTGGTGAGGTATTTTACTGATACATTTTCCGCTTTGTAAATTAAAACACCTTTGGGACTGCCAGTATGCCTCCTGAGAATGCCTCCTACCATATTTTTTAAACCTTTTGGCTAGGCTACCATACATCATATTTTGCAAGATAAGTCATATTTCTTATTCAATCAAGGTGTATGCACTACTACACAATTGGCCTAACTTGACCTGGACTATGAAGAACACCAAAACTACTGATGAACTAAAACTAAAAAAACAAAAACAAAAAACCCCCAACTAATTAATAACAATAATGAGAACAAATAAGGCAAAGTGGTAGCCTACTTTACTGCCATACAATGGTGTGGTAATGACACTGCCTACTTTTAACCACAACGTATATTTTAAACTACAACTACAAACTACATTAAAAAAAATGCATTACTTCAGGTCCAGTATCTAGAGAATGCTGTACATACGAATCAGATTTTTAAGTGCTAAAAGTATGAAGGTAAAAAAAAAATCTGTAAACCTATAAAATGGAGATGTAAAATGACAACTGAAGGTATACATAGTGATTTTAAGATTTCATCTGCAAAATGTGGTTTACAATCCTGTTTATAGATTTAAAAGACTTTAGGTTTGAGAATCACGTTGTCTGATTGAGCTTATCTATGATGTTGAGTTTACTTACGATTTGTTTTGGGGGAAATAAACCTGTATACATGTTCAGAGCTCTGCAAGATTTTGTGCAGTTCTGGAACAGGTACAAGGCATAGACAATAACAAGTATAAATATGAATTTGTATTGTAAAAAGACAATGCACAGCTACAATTTTGGGAAATAATATTTACATGAATTATATTTTAATTTCATTTTTCATATATCAACTAACATCACTGAAACAAAACCATCATGCAATCCAGTATGGGCTAAATGTGCAACAGAACAGTTTTGATTCGCACAGTTTTGTACCCGAAGAGAAAAATTGGGGGAAAATTGTGTGTATGTGTTTACATGTGTGTCCTACTTGGCCTTCAGTAGAGCAGCTCCAGCATCATTTACAGTGCAACTTCTCTCAGCCAGAGCAGCTTCTAGATCCTTCCACTGGGCTGACTTCTGGTCAGGTGGAGCCTGGATACAAATTACTATTTTTATTTAGATGATACTGGTGTGGAAGTCACCAACACATTTAATCACATTTTAGCAAATATATTGCAAACTACTGCAAATCACAACACTTCTTTAAGTTAAATTACATTGTATTCCATAGCATGTATGTACCTCAGCTTCCATAGCCTCCTTTAGTTTTTGTGTATGTAATGCAATAGCCTGCAAGGCTGCCTCCTGAGCGCCAATGGCCTGCAGTGTAGCTTTAGCTGAGCTGGCCAGTGAGTCTTCAAGACTGGCTGATACAGCTGGAAAAGAGACAAACAGGCATGCACAGGAAACATTAAAAATAACAAAATCTAAATGAGATCATCTACTCTATAGGGCACCTTTGGTGCAAGTATGAGGTTTCCAACATGTATTGATTGACCGACCGACCGACCGACCGACCCTAACGGTTTATTATGTTGATGTTATGTTGATGATTTTACGCTGAAAAGCAGATGCTTGCAAACAGAATACTTTCCCCAAGATCATACTGGAGAAGTCATTGCTCAAGCATAGAGACAAAATGTGGTAATCAGTAGCTGTATAGGTAGTATTAGCTAACAATTATCAAAGGCAACAGCTTGATAATTACACAGTCAGTGATCAACACTTACTAATGAACCTTAAGGTTTAAGATGGATGACCTTTTGGCCAAGTACACTAAGCCATGGAGTTACTTCAAAGTTAGAGGTAGTTATTGGGAGCTAGCTAATGTTAGCCAGCTAGTGAGCTAGGAAGCTAAGCTCTAACTTTATCCACAATATCCACATTAGTCTGTCACGATGAGAGCTGGCGATAGTCTTGCTAAGATATGTGGCTTTTGGAAATGGAACAAAGATTTATTAATTTAATTTTCTCAAATTGTAGTCTGCAGAGCTAAATAGGAAAGTGAATGCAAATGTGAACAGTGTCACTAATCAATAGTGGATTAGCATTAGCAATAAGTATTGTTAATGCATAGCCTATTATTTTGTCATGTCCCTACAGTTTTTGTCTGTTGAGTGACAGTGATGGAGAGGTGCAAGGAATTCAGTGACAGTCTAAGCTTACATGTGGGTGAACAGTGTAATGACTGAGATGTACACTCTAATCTTCTCAACCATTTTTGTATAAGTTTAGTGTTACTACATGTCAAACAATTGATAGAAAAACCAGGTTGTTGTTTTTAATTAACATAAAGAACAAAAACACTGCATTCTTGTAGAGCAATGCCCAATGACAATGGTAAGTTGCCCGTTCTGCAAGATTGTCTGCTAATAAGAACTAGATGTCAGTAGGTTTTCTTCAATTAAACTCTGACAAAACTGAAATTCTGGTCATTAGCCCTGATCATATAGCTAGCAAGGTAAAGCTGGGTCCACTGGTACTCAACGTGTGTGTGTGTGTGCGTGTGTACTGCCGTCCTACATGCCAATATGTCCTGTTCCTCTCGGTCTTTTTGAGCCAGTCTAGCTGCCACTTCCTCTACAGGACGCTCTTTCAACGGTTCCTCTGTTGCCACTGGCAACATGTCTCCAGGTTCTATCACTGCTGTCACTGGGGTGTCGTCATGGTGAAGGCACTCCTGACACTCCTCTGGAAAACAAACACACACACAGAGTTAAGACCATTCAATAAAAATCTATTTGTACTGTACATAAAGCTTTGCTTTGACTTATAAGATTTGCAAGTGCACAGAAGAATTAGGTCATGGGGTCACCTGTGGGTGCTGTGGCCTCGGTGTCATGAGGAGCAGGTACTGATGGAACTTCACTGATGGCTGAGATGATATGAGATGCCTCTGCTGAAGCCTCTGCAGGGACATAATACAGTAAGGCACAGATACTGTGTGTGTGTGTATGCGTGCGCAACAAGACTCATACATGTCAACGTTTAACCCTGGCCCTCGTACAAAGTCAAACTATTGCCAAAACATTGTAAGCTACAAGGGTACCAATGGGCAAAAGCACGGCTCGAGACAAACGGTGTCCTGTCGTCCCGGGGACGATAATATATGTTTTTGGGATGAATAGAAATCCTCACCCAGACGGCGTCGGGACGAAGGTATTTTTTTTTTTCTCCACCTGGCAAATGACAACCGAGCCAACTGTCAGTGCAGATATAACTCTTTGTTATTCATGCGGGTGCGCCAATCACTGTTAGCTATTTTGTTGTTGGCTACTAATTTAACCTCTTAAATTTCGATAGCGAGCCCCTGTTCAACTGGTCAGCACGCGCTCTCTCTACCTCCCACCCGCACACACGCCCTCATCCTCTCACTTGCCTGCCGTTGATAGTTCATGCCTCAAATTCGTTTTAACGCCACTATTGTTTTGACGCATTAACGCAGCTACGGCCGAGCTCCACTACCCGCATTGCGTTGTTTTGCCATCAGCGGCACTGAAATTGCCGTTCTACTAGCCCTGATCCAGAAACCTTTGGGAGTCTTTCATCATATGGCTGTTTACTTTTCCCACAGGGTCCTGTATTGCTCCATTGAGTTTTTACCGCACAAAGTCAGCGAGCCCGATAACAAAACCAATACATTGAATTTCACTGACCTAACCAGATGTCCATAATCCATCACTTGTCTACTTGCGGGGCGGTGAAAAGTGCCTACGCAAAAGTGCTGCAAAGTGCCGAAGAAGAGCTTGAGGTGTCTGAAATCCATTTTGGATTTCATTACAATGTAAATGTTGTATACCTGTCTTTGACAAAGTATAAAAGTTTATTTGTGCATATGAGATGGAGCGGATTATGGACATCTGGTTAGGTAAGTGAAATTCGAGAAACCCATGGACAACAAGCAGCATATTGGTCAATACTTGACCTGTGTGGGTCCCTGGATTGATTCAGTCCATTGTTTTGTGTTAATGCTTAAAAAAATGTTGGACACTCTACATTGTGTGAGATACTTAGTCATATTACTAAGTATTGTCAAATTTAGCATGCTTGAGTTTGCCATGTTATGATTTGAGCATATTTTTTATGCTAAATGCAGTACCTGTGAGGGTTTCTGGAGAATATTTGTTTTGCCTTTTTAATTGATTTCCAATAATAAATATACATACATTTGCATAAAGCAAGCACATTTTGTCCACTCCCATGTTAAGAGTATTAAAAACTTGAAAAATGTCCCTTTACGGTAAATTTTGAACAGATAAAAAATGTACGATTAATTTGCGATTAACTATGGACAATAATGCGATTAAATATTTTAATCAATTGACAGCCCTACTATACAACCAATGTGTTTATGATTAAATTGTTTACTAAAGCATAAAATTGATTACAAGAGCACAAAATTGATTACAAGAGCACAAAGTTCTTCATAAATCTAGCCTTTTTTTGCTCTCAAAATGCACCAGATTGATGCATTTAACTTTAAAATGTACAAAATTTTCTTTCAGGGGACCCCCCTAGAGGGTCCGAGGTCCAGAATTGGTCAGACGGTCAGAATTGCTTTTCGGGACGGATCCGGGACAGCAGTGAAAAAAGTTAGTCTGGGGCCCTGGGCAAAAGGTCTGTTTGTCACTTACTAAACAGTAGACCAGTAAAGTCTGAATGAGAGAGCAGCAGAGAAGGGGACATGACACTTCTGCCTGGCTGCTTTCTTTACACTCTTTACACACAATAGAACAGGAATTATATAGCTGGGGAATGTTTTGATTTTGGTTTTAATTAGCTATATATCATGGAACCAAAAACATGCGATCCCAAAACATGACGATATATACTGTGGAGATGAAAAATGGTTTGCGATATTAACTAAATCTTATCAATAAGGCAACAGGCAAATGGAAAGCGGTGAAATCAAAATAGAGGACACTGCCGCCGCCGCCAATTGAGACTGAATAACGGCAGCCTGGAACTGATGGAACAATGTGTGAGCAATGTCTTTTTCCAGTGTAGGAACGAGGCGGGAGAGAAGACGCCACCACAACACTGAGCAGAAAAGCTTCAGAGGGCAAGAGATATTAAGCAGAGTGGCCTGAGTTGAGTTATGATTTTAAGTTTAAATAAAACGTCGAAAACCGTATTTATCTGCATCCTGTCTCTGTCAAGACCCAAAGCAGTGATTTTGTTACAGTGGAGTTTGTTACAATGGTTCAACTTGAAAATATTGTTTCTGCATGTTTTATGCCTAAGCAATAAAGAAGGAGTCTTCTACAGTCATTATTTGTTTCCATTGAAACTTAGTTAAAAATATTGCAACTCTTCCTGTCTCCTCAAATAAATAAAGGCATAAAAATAAAAATATTAAATATTGTGACTGTATCGAACCATGAACCCTGTACTGTACCGAATCGTAAACTGAGTGTATCATTACACCCCTATCTGTAATCCATAGAAGTGCAAGTGTTAGCTCAAGTCCATGATGTATAAACTACTATGTGTCAAATAATATATATAACCACACCACAGAGCCTTAAGTCATTTCAAAAGGAAGGGACATACAATTTGACAACTTGGTTGTCTCACCATAATGTCATTCTTGAATCTTTGCAAAATAGTAGTCTTCATTCTGTCAATTAATTCTTAAATTCTGGTCACATTTACTTTTGCTGACTAATCTAAATTTAGAAAAGAACAGAAAGAACAATTAATCCTGCAGGGCCAAAACAGGAGTACTCCTTAAGAGTTATCTATTGTATCAGATTTGTCTATTACCCTTCTCCTCACAGACAAATTGTCTCTGTTAGTCTCTTTTCTTCCCTAAACTCTCTAGTCATCTACTCATCTCCAATCCTTTCTTCTCCTCGCCACCTCTATCTTCTCCTCTCCACGTCTCATCTCCTCAGGTGTCCTGGTAATATAGGAGCATTAATAGTTACTTTGATTATCTATAAACTAGTCCTAAGCCAGCTGTGGTACGTCCTGCTAACCCTGTCCCTATCACAAACCTGGTTTAGCTAGCTCAGCTGAAATGGCTGAGGCTCCCTAGAGCGCGCAGAGAGTGCTGCTGCTGCATCCTTCATGTCACGATTACGGTCTTTACAAAAAAAACCCAGTGTATATCCATTTTTGCGTTATTCCTGTCTCTCATAACTGTATGTCGAAAACTCCTGTCACTCACTCAGGATGTGGGGAAGGGGCAGCAGCAGTCATGGTAGGCACTGGGAAAAGCAGCAGCAAGGTGCTTGGGGAAAAAAGGGTGGGGAGGAGGCTTAACCATAACGGATCTCTGTTATAAGGTTCGGGGCTAGAAAAAAAAATATTTGGGACTTTAGCCCCGAAAGCACAGGTCAGATGACGCCACTGGTCAGGAGCGTATGACCAGTAACTAAGACTTCTTTCAACATGATCCGTTGAATCCACCATTACCTGCACTAGCCCTGCAGGCAGTTGCCAGAAATTGCACGTTCAGTACGTTCCAGTTATGTTGAAACATTACTGACCATGAAAATGTTAATTCATTCGCATTTGGCATTGCATTTGACTTTCATTTTGTTTCACTATTGCTGACCATTAAGTGGAGCAAGTCAATTTCAAATGGCATTTTCATTTGCACTTTCATTTCATGCATACATGCATGGCAGGTGCATGCAAATGCAAGGAGTTTAATTAATTACAATTTTTATTATCAGTGTTTCCCACACAGGCTTTACTTAGAGGTGGATTATTGGCCGCCCACACACAGACTTTTAATTTCTCACCTGTTTTAATTTTCTAATTAAGTTTAATTTTCTAATTTTCAAACAGGACGCCTCCCTCCCTCCCTCCCTCTACTTGGCCATTTTCAATGGCCATGTAGAGGGAGGCACAACTGGTTCCAGTATTTATTAGTGTTAATTATTATCATCATTTATTGTTAGTGTTCATTACATAATTAAGTACATAATGAAAAATGTAGACCATTTTTGGAGACACTGGGCAATGGTGACTGACAGCCATTTTCCTATAGAGTAACCTAAAATCAAGTGGTTTTACTTTGCTTTGTGATATGTTACACTGGGCACTTGGCACTGAATTTAAGTCGACTATACCAGTGTTTAGTATCAGTGCACCCCAAAACTGTGTTGGCAGACATGGTTGTAAAGGACCAGAATATGCTGAGCTAGTAGTGTATTCTAGGCTAAAAGCTTTGTATAATAGAGACTAGACTAGAGTCTAGAATTGTACGGTAAAGCTAGACACAATAGAGTCTTACCCTGAAAGACCTCTGGGGCTGCAGTGAAAACAAGAGAATGTACATTAAAAACTAACACCTAATTAACAGTTCAACAACAACAGAATGCACTTTAGAGCCTAACAACTGAACCACAGCAGAATCATGATGACCTGACAAAAAAACTAAATTTGTCTGACAACACAACAATAATTTCTAACATACTTCCAGGTGGATAATGCCGCAGAAGCCAAAGTGATTGTGTAATCTGTCGACACCCACTTCAAGACCAAGGCATGAGGTCAAGAAAGCCATTTACTCCATAAAATAACACAATAACTGAAAGTTAGCTAGTGATTTGCGGTTATGCTTCTGTGCAACTGGTTTAATCTAACACCATTATTGACAATGTGCAGCTGAGCTGTGGCCAGCTACATAGGGGTTAGCCAACTTTCTATCATAGCCTTCCTGACCAGCTACCTCTAACGGTAGAATGAATTAGATAGCACACTGGTAACCTTGCTATCCATCAATAAATCTAGGGATCTTTAACAGATGTTGATCATCTTGTCGAGTGTATTGTGTATTTATTTGCAAGCTTTCACTTGTGGCAGTAGACAACCCAACTTGCTATGTAGGCAACAGGATTGCAGCCTACTTGTCTTGACAGAAGGAAAAGTGTTTAAGTTACTAACCAAAACCCAATTCATTGTTTGCGTAAATGACTGAAACAAACTGCAATTTTTGGGCATTTTGTAGCTCAAGTTGGTTACATGAAGCTAAGCTTGTACTTTGCATATCTTGTCTTTACCACCGCACTACCCAAGTTCTGTCTTTGAGTTATCCTTCAGGAATCAGCAAGCCTTTTATTTTGAAACACCAATATATATATATATATATATATACACCAACACTAGAATTACAGTAAATAAACAGTAAAAACAATAGATACTATGTTTGAAACTAACAGCTAACTATCACCCTTGTAAGTCGCTTTGGATGGAAGCGTCTGCTAAATGACTAATGTAATGTAAATGTACAGTAGAGGGACAGTAGAATCTCAGCCTCTATGAACTCCACTTAAGTGAATCCACAGTATGTTGACTAGGGTTAGACCAATCTACCTATATTGTCCTTTTATTGAAAATGGGATCTTGTTCAGTCCCTCTGATATGATGCAGTTTGATTGATTAGATAATTATTGTAGAACAGATGAATACTACACTGCTTGTCTCAAGGAGACCCTTAACCTGAATTGATCCTAAAGAGACATTTTGATTGAATTCCACACAAGTATGCATGAATGTTTATTATTATTGTTGTTTTTGTCCTGGGTATCATGGAGAGTTTTAGTGGCCCATGGTCTAAAAGCCATTTCAGAGGCTTTTCCATTCTGACAAGAATACAATTTTTGGGGTTAACACTGAATACTTTTGTCACGAAAATAGTTTTAAACATATTGAACATCAGCACAAAATATCAACTTCATTACAGAAATCAGTTTCAGCCTTCAAAAATCAGTTGAACCCTAATATTGACAGTAACCACCAAACGTGTAAAAAAATATCCAGTAATTAATAATATGACAAAAGAACAAACCATAGTCTCACCTTCTATGCTCTGTGCTCTCTGGATTGGGGTAGAGCTTGTCTCAGGGGCAGGACTCCCTGCTGGCTCCTCCATCTTTTTCTTCTTCTCAGTTTTGGTCTTTGAGGACTTGGGCTCCCCTATCATCATAGAGGTGGGCTGGGACAACTCCAACTATGCAGCAACAACAGCAACAATTTTAAGTGAGGCTTTGGTGTCTAGTAGAGTCTAGTTTTGTGCATAATGAGCTTTCACAATCAGGTCCATATAAAGGCCTGAATATATTTTGGAACATTTTATTTTGCTGCTGCTTGTTCTTTAGAGTTACATGTGCTATAATCATAAACTACTCATGTCTTGAGGGTATTGACACTGACTTGTATTAGCTATAATACAAAATGTACAAAATATGCAGAAAGATCTATCAATAATTGTACTTATATTACAGTTATAGATAGATAGATTGATTGATACTTTATTGATCCCCGTGGGGGAAATTCTGGGGTTACAGCAGCATAACAGTATCAACAAGAAACAGAATGTACAAAATACAAAGGCAGGGTACAAAATACAAAGGCCTAAATACTAAATACTACGGTACTAGGTGACATAGAACCAGGATGTACAGCGGATGGATGGCATGTTTACATATATACAAGTAGGGAAGAGCAACTTGTGAATGGATGATATATATAGAGTTAAAGAATGGTAATGAGTGAATGAATGTGAAAGCGAATGAGAGTGGCTAAAATGTCTTAAAGGGGACATATTATGGAAAACGACTTATTCCTGGCCCTTACATGTTCCACGTCACCATTGACCTTAGTAGCCAAGAAAATGTGAAATCTGGAAATTACCCCCTTTTTTTTGTATTTTCCTTTTTCAAAAAACGGTCCCAAAAAAGGCCGTTTTGAAAAGTAGCCCCTTTAGACGTCATAAGGGGCACTATTAGCATAATCCAACCCCTCTCAGAGCATGCCCACCCCCAGGTGAATAACCACTCCCATTTACCTTGTCTCAGAATGCAGCTACCGGCAGTGCCACAAGCCGTTGCTTATGGTGCATTCCATTGTACTCGGAAGTCGATAATTACGAGTCGGTATTATCAACTTCCAATCTAAATGTTCCAGTGCATCTGCTTGGGAGTACCGCACGCTAGTAAAGACTTCTATCTCGTAACGTTTAGCTCAAATCAACTGAATTACGTTACAAATGTAAACTACAAACTTGCCCGAGTTTCCGACTTGAATGACTGTTCTATTGCGCCTTTCCGTGTCAGAGTTCATTTTTTCCGAGTACAATGGAATGCACCATTACTTTGCGAACAGTGGAGCAACAATGACAACATGTCTACAGCAAGATCCCGACACAGTTGTTCTGTTGTAGGATGCAGGCAGCAACATTGATCTCTGCACAACACCAACACGTGAAATGCCAGGACAGAGTGGATCAATTTTATTTTTAACGGCAACATCCCGGCTACAGTTTTTGGAGCCTATGTGTCTGATAATCACTTCACGTTGGATTGCTTCAGCAACGAGGGCCAGTTCACAGCAGGATTATCATCTAAATTGAAGTTTAACGATGGAGCAATTCATACTGTACGTGACCCATCTGCAAACTTGGAATCTGTAAGTGTCACCATGTTTTGATTTTATTTGCAAGTTAGTCTAGTTAGTATATTCGACTGCTCGTTAGCTAACGAGCTAGCGGGGCTAGCCACGAGCTTGTTGGGTGTGGAAAAAGTAAGAAAAGCTGGAGTCGGGGCTCATCTTAAAGTTATTGGTTGGGACCAGTGTCTATTTTCTAAGTCTGTTGAAGGTGTCTGGCTCGGTAAACTTATCCACCATTAGTACAATCGCGTTTGGTTGTTTGCGCTGCGCTGTTTGGATGCAAATAGGTCGCATCCAATAACATATTGGCTAATTAGCTCAACAAAATTGTCAACCTAGCTTGTCTGAAAGTTGTATTCAATAAGCTTATCGACATGAGCCATAAACAGATCAGCTACAGTAGAGAGCGTCGCTCACACACCCACATACACACAAACACAACGCACGAAAGCATAATATTACACGGAATTGTGATCATTGAGCAACTAAGTGGAACCGCTCAGCTGCCTCTTCCCATTCTGGGTCAGACTTCGGCTCAAACATGTACGGTCTCAGTGCTGGTTCTGGAGCGGCCGCCATGGTTTGGTAAATTACGGCATCAAGCTTATTTGTTTACCTTGAATAGCATGGGCACTCTGCTCTCTGCCTCCACCAGGCGAGAAGTGCTCATTTACATACCCCTCCACGCCCTCAAAACAGCCTGTTCTTTACAATGGAGAAAATGAGAGACTGAAACACACACTACAGAAACTGGGTTTTTTTTAATATACAGCCTTCACAAACGTCTCGTAAAGACCCCCAGGAACAGTTTTAAATAGCCCAAAATTAGTAAAATACCCCCCCTTTAAGTGTAGGGCAATGAATAAGCGTGAAAGGGAATTGAAAAAATGAATGTGAATGGGAATGGATAAAATGCAGGACAATGCCAATAAAAGAATGTGAAAGGGAATGAATAAAGTGCAGGGTGCTAGGTGATAAGTGGTGAGGTCCTCAGTTGAGCTGTAGAGGGAGAGGGGAGGCGTTAAAAAGTCTGATGGCGGCCGGCAGGAAACATTTCCTGTAGCGCTCTCTGTCACACTGTGGTGGGACCAGTCTATGGCTGAATAAGCGCCACTGCTTCATAACCGTGTCATGGAGGGGGTGGTAGACATCCATGATGACCAGCAGTTTGGCCAGAATCCTCTGCCACGTCCTCCAGGGTGTCCAGGTTAATCCCCATGACAGAGCCAGCCTTCCTGATCAGCTTGTTCAGTCTGTTGGTATCCTTGGCCCTGGTGTTAGCGCCCCAACACACCACCGCGAAGAAGATGACACTGGCCACAACCGACTGGTAGAACATATGCTACATATGTTGAAGGACCTGAGCCTCCTCAGGAAGTAGAGTCAGCTCTGGCCCTTCTTGTACAGGGCCTTAGTGTTGCCAGCCCATTCCAGTTTGTTGTGCAGGTGAACTCCCAGGTACTTGTAGGACCCGATCATCTCCACATCCATCCCCTGGGTAGAGAGTGGGATCAGCTGATTCTGCTCGCACCACACCACAAAGTCCTCCACCAGGCCTCTGCTCCTCCTGTCCTCCCCTGATGCATGCCATGATTGCAGAACTATTGTCAAACTTGTTGAAAAACAGGTTCAGCTCATTCGCTCGGTCCTGGCTTCCCTCTGCAGGCCAGTCGTTTGACCGCTGTGGTGGGTGGGGCCAGCAGCACCACCAAGGTAACCACACACACCCCTTCCCTAGCCGCTGCCAGCTGGGCAGTGTAATTAACCAGCAGTTCTACCCCTGTCAGCTCCTCAGGTCCTGGAGGGAAAGCAGCTGCCGCCCATTACCAATCAGCACGCGATTGGTGGGCAGACCCTATAAGAACCCCAAAGCAACAGGAGGAGGCAGAGAGGAAGGTGGCCGAGTGAGGAGAGCGGACCGAATCTCTGCGGTGGTGAGAGTAGTAGTATCGTGACTTGACGTGTGAACTGGAACGGAGAACGGAACCCGACGGAGTATCCCCCCCTGGCTGAACAAACCCACATTGATTCCCCTGACGACGGCTTGCTAAACGGACGAACGGACCCCGACGCTAGCCCGTTATCTCACCCCCTGTCTCTGTGTCCCCGCAGGTGCCCAAGAGCCGCGGCGGTCGCGCCTAGACGGCTCCCCCGGTCCGGGAAGAACCTCAGTTTCTTTTCTCCTCCTACCCGCTCCCGTGCACATTTTGAATAAACCTTTTGTTCTTTTCACTACAACCAAGAGTTGTCTGGCCTCTCCTTCACCA
>CABFOQ010052135.1:0-10431 GCA_900660455.1 Gephyroberyx darwinii
ATATCAAACATGTTTGATATTATCGGGGCAGCCCCGATGAGTCCACGAGCAGATCTGGAGGTTTAAGATTGGATCTGTAAACCCCTCGCATTACCAGATAATCTGGGCCGAACATCGGTACCGACCAAGGTCCCGGTCCAGATTTCTCCGCCAATTTTTGGTAGGGGTGAATCGGAGATAAATCGGCCCAAATCTCCTGTAGTCCGAGTCCGGCATTAGTTCCAGTGAAGGGTAATCTTAATGCTACAGGATACCAAGACATTTTAGCCAATCGGGCTCTTCCAACATTGTAGCAACAGTTTGGGGAAGGCCCTTTGCTGCTCCAGCATGACTGTGCTCCTGTGCACAAAGCGAGGTCCATAAAGACATGGTTAGACCAGTTTGGTGTGGAGGAACTTGATTGGCCTGCACAGAGCCCTGACCTCAACCCCACTGAACACCTTTGGGAGGAAGTAGAACGGTGATGGCGAGCCAGGCCTTCTCGTCCAACATCACTGCCTGACCTCACTAATGCTCTTTTGGCTGAATGGCTGAATTCCCACAGACACTCCAAAAGCTTGTGGAAAGCCTTCCCAGAAGAGTGGTGGCTGTTATAGCCTCAAATAATGCCCATGGTTTTAGAATGGGATGTCCAGCAAGCTCATATAGGTGTGATGGTCAGGTGTCCACTGACTTTTGGCCATATAGTGTAGGTCGGCACGCCAACTTATGCATTTATGCATACACATAAACTTTTAATAAATCAAGCCACCCTCTGAATCAACACAAATTGTCTCTCAGTTTTCAGCTTTTCAGCACAGTCCATCTGTTCAAAATCGAAATATATAAGAGAGAAATGCCTGGATGTATACTACATTGGCAAGAATTGATGACCAACTTACTCAATTCATCAAGATACCTAAAATCATCTTCTTCTTGTAGTTTATTGGTGGTTGTAGGGGTGTCCGGGGTGCAGTCACCCTACATCTTACCAGTCCCATCTCTCATTATGTAACCTCTTTAGTCGTACTTCATTTCAAGCCCGTAATGGCGGACAGAAAAACAGTGACTGTGCTAATATAAAAAGTGCTGATGAATAAGATAAACTTCATGAAAAAGTTGTAGCTAATGTTGATTTGCATCCATGCTCAGCCTACAGTCCGCTGGTAATAGTATACTCATTCACCACCTGAGTATGTAGTGTGTGGCATGTTAAGCCGGGCTCACACCACAGGAGTTTTAAAATCCTAACCGATTTTGAAATCGGGTTGCATCACGCACATAAGGAGAAACTTCACAGATGTTCTTCCCTCTAATCTCAAACATGCACACACTACGAGATTTGACAGTAATCATGCATCACACATTATAGGATATTATTAAGATTATCGTCACAGAGGGAGCATGAATGCACCGCCTCGCCTGATCTCACATGATCTCATGGGGAAGTAGAAAAAACAATTGAGCCTGACATGGTTCAAGTCTTTTATTGTCAAATGTACAGCATCACTTACAGTAATACTGGACAATGAAATATTTTGAACGAGGCACGTTCCAGGGTAGGTAAACATAAAAATCACACATCTATATATAAACTAAAATAGAATGTATGAATATGAAAAAGCAGCAGGGTTGACAGCAGTAGTGAATGATCTTAGAGATATATATAAATATATAAATACAGATGTGCATGTGCATTGTACTGGACATGGTGAAACCGGTGCAACTTGCTGCACTAATGCTTTGCAGTGAGAAAGAACAAAAGGAGAAGGCTAAACGAGTCTGGGTGAAAAAATGGTTGGGAAGACGCGATCAACACGGGTTGTCTGTTCTTCAGCGAGCACTGGAGAACAGTAGTATGCTAGCAAACGTTAGGCTCAAGGGCTAGATTGCTTGGCAATACCTTCAGTTGCTAGCTAGTTCAAACACGATATTGTCCACTGTTGCAATGTAGAATTGTGTTGATATAATGAAAATAAGTGTCAACATGTTCCAACATAGAGGCAGGAAATGCAGCGACTGTATGCAACAGCTGGTTACCGGGTGTACGTAGCTCTAACAGCAACAGTTTGCTTTGTTTTGTTTTGTTGATATGTTTTTATCATTTGGCTTTATTGACACTGTAAATGACGCTGTACATATTGCCAAGGCATGTTTAAATGTTGAAAAGCTAACGTTAACCACAGAGCATTAACTGCACTAAAATTAAATAGGCTAGATATAATCATACAAACTGATTAACAATGTCAGTAGGAACCAAAACAAAATCTCTGCTGTTTCATGACAGAAACTCAAGACAACACAAAAGAGCGAATGATGGGCATTGAGGGCAGCAAGTGTAGCGCTAGCAATACAGGATATTTTGTAGTCTTGATTCTTTTGCTCGTGGGACTTTGATTCTGTGGCCTAGGGGTCAAATGAGCCGTTGAAAGGATAAGCTTATATAGTGTGGTTAATTTATTAAGGTTTAACCTTATTAAAAATGTAATTAATTTTCTTTATTTTTGTTTTGTTTCTGTTTAGTTGGAGGACAGGTCAGGTCAGGCTTCAAGGAGCTACTGCGGATGACCTCAGACTAATTTGAAATCCTGCTAGGGAGAGCAGGACGACTGATCACCAGACAGGACACCAAGATGAGACGGGCAATTACTGCCAGGGAGAGGCTCTCCTTGACCCCCAGATTCTTGGCAACAGGTTTGTATGGATAACAAATGTACATGTAGGTTTCTCGTGTGCTTTCATTTTGCAGTAATGTTAACATTTTCTTTTCTCTGTTGAAGGTGAAACCTACAAATCACTAACTTGGATGAATATATTTAGGAATGCACCACAGGTGGGGTTGAGATTCAGGAGTTGCTCTGGGAGATCAGGTGAGGAGAAATCTCTCATCTTGAGAACTGTAAATAATTTGTCAATGTACATGGTATTGAACTTATATTGTGCATCTATCATTCTGCTCTCATATTTGCAGACACCAAAATCAGAGGAGGAATGGTGAGCAATTGTCAAGGACTTTGTGGAGAAATGGCAATTCCGACATTGCCTGGGTGCCACAGTGGCACAATTATAAAAGTAGATTTTCTGTTCCTATGATGGCAGCTGTAGATACAAGTTAATTTATGTTAGTACTCAGGACAGGGTCTCAGATGCTGGGATCTTTGCCCATTCTGACCTGAAGAACGTGTTGGACCGGGGTCTCCTGAATGTTCCTCCTCCAGAAAAGCTTCCCAGTTCTGATGTTGTGTTAGCCTATATGTTCGTGGGGGATGAGGCATGCCCTCTGAGAACAGACCTGATGAAGCCCTACCCCTTCAGCATGCTGGACCACAACCAGAGGATCTACAACTACCGCCTCTCACGGGCACGGCGAGTCGTAGAAAATGCCCTTGCCATTCTCGCCAATAGGTTTAGGGTGTTCCGCTCCACAATCCTCCTTCACCCAGACAGTGCAACCAAGATCACCCTGGCTTCCAGCATGCCTCCACAACTTCCTTTGTGAGCGCTGTTCAGAGGCCTACATGCCACCAGCACTGGCAGACTGGGAGGACGCAGACCACAGGGTCAACGAGGGAGCATGGAGGAGAGATGGACTGGGGGCCATGCAGAGTGTGCAAGCTGGAAGGGCATGGATCCCCACTTTACTTTGCATCACCTGCTGGCCAGGAGCCATGGCAGCAAGACTGCATTTAGAGAATGGACAAAAGAGCCGTTTGCTGTGGGTAGCTCAGTGGTATATGCATTCCAATGTACATAGCAGATTCTGTAATTTATATATTCTTTGGGCATTTGTGTAGGATATGTAGCTGATATGTGTGAGGATGGTGGTGGACTGGGCTGGTCAGCCTCTTGGGCCTCAAACAAAGCGTTCATTATTTTTATTTTATTTTTTTTTACCTTGGTCTGTATACCTACAGTTTTTATTGCCCTGAGTTCCACAGCCACCTGATGCCCAAAGGAACTGTGAGCATCTGGAGCCGCCAGAACTGAAGCAGACATCTGCTGTAACAGCTTAAGTTTCTGGTGCTCAATAGTATCTGCGTCCCCTTTGCAGTGTTTTGGTCGTTTTGGTCTAGGCCTGGGAGTGGGAGAAGGAGAGGGACGGTCTTCATCCCCTTATTGGGTAGTGGGTTGTGGTCCTGTGGTTGATAAGATAAAACCTGAATTATCCCAGGAGAAGTTACAGTGTTATTGGAAGCACTATACAGCAATGGATAGAAATATAAGGTAAATAAGAACATGAAAACAAAAAATAGAAGATGAAACTTATAGACGGGTTTCCTGTTTTAAAACACTGTAGTTGTGCCGATCAGTAATACTTGCTGAATCAAAACAAGCAATTTGTCATCACTGTTCCAATACTTTTGCATCTCGCTGTACATCTACAAGTGTGACTGTACTTTCAGATGTGTCTGAAATGTGGTCCTCATCACCGGTGGGGTCATCCATGTACTGCTCTTTGTTCAAGAGGTCCTTGATAGATTAATCAAAGTGAAAGACAGTTTTGTGTCAGTGTGGTGTGTGTGTGTGTTTCTATCCATCCATCTATCAACAGAGTACTACAAAAACGATACTGGGACAAGGTTGTGAAATTGTTTTCTCTCTGCCTTTACATGACAGTGCAGTTTCAACTATTATACAATGCCCTCAATACATTTTTGTACAGTCACATACAGTTAAATATTATGGCTCCATACTAATACTCTGGACAAGCCCTGACATAAACACTTAAACCTATTCCACAGCTTACACTGGTTTCACTGGGGCGTTGGGTTCTCAACGTTGTCGCCCTTGTCTTCACCTCCTCACCTGAAATGATACAGGGTTTAACTTTGTGAATCACTGTGTTTCCTCTTTACATTCATTCAGGTGAAGTAACTTTATTAAAACGGTAACGGATATTAACAAAACATGATTAAAACACTAACGCTACTGCTTGGCACCAGACCGTTAACATTAACATACTGCGTTTGTTAGCTAGCTAGCTTTCTCTCTCTCACACACACACACACCTGGTACGTTCAAAGCGGAGGCGAGTTCTCCCCAGCTCTATTATTTTGAGATTATCCTCAAATATAAAGACATTAAATCAGTGCTTGGCAGTAGGCACGGTTTTCACATAAGTGAGAGACATCTGAAGAGAATACTTACTTACTTCATACTTAGCGGACAGTCTCGACGCAAAGCGTGCGCTGACCTGGCGGTCCTGGTTGAATTCATAGGGGTTATGCGCAACAAATGTCCTCTGTAAAACAGGACGCATCGCTTCCCGTTCAGGTCCTCTGTACGAGCTACATTGAATATGGCGCTGTTTTACTCAAGATGCCTTCAGGAGCTACCAAAGATGAGCATAACCCATTGCATATGCAGGTTGATATCTAAAACTCCTGCCACCAAAATGGATAAGGGGTTTAAGCTACGATGGTATGTATCCGCTAAAGTCAGCAGTGGTGGATGAAGTACCTGAAAGCCCCACTGAAGTAAAAGTACAGATATCTCACCAGAAAATGACTTTGGTAGAATTTAAAGTCACGTATTAGAATACTACTTGAGTAAAAGTCTTAAAGTACCTGGCATTTACTGTACTAAGTATCAAAAGTAATTTTCTGATATTAAATGTACTTAAGTATTGAAAGTAAAAGTACAAGTAAGTGCTGTTAATAAAAACGCAAGCGGTCAGAATTTTGAGAATTATAGTTTATTCAGCACCTTAAAAATGGAGCCTACATTACACTTAATAAACGAGGTCTTCAAAAACCTAAAGAACCAAAATCCAGTTTTCCTTCCCTCCCATTCCTTCATTCGTCCGTCCCTTCCCTCCCACCTCCCTTCCCCACAGTAACAACACTGTCATTACTTGAAACTGAAAAATTTGCTGTTCATCCTCAATGTTGGTTTTCATAAATTGGGAGAATTCAGTCTCGCTCTTCTTGGGCTGAAGACAAGTCCTGCGATGCTAAATAGCCTTTCACAGGCCGCTGAGGCAGGTGGAGGCAGGTTCAGCTTCACGGACAGCTTGCACACAGCTGGGAAGGATTTCAGCAAGTCAATGTGATCCGCTGAACAGGCCAAGTATCCGTCCAGTTGTTTGGAGCTGTCTTGTGCTTGAGACGACTGCAGGGCAGAGAAGAAGTCGTCTTTATCAGATGAACTGGACCTGGTGGCATCACCTAGCTGCAGGGAGGGTTCTTCCATGTGCTGCTTAATGTAGTCCATTCCTGAAATATAGTGAGCATGAAAATATAAATGATATAAATGAATGATGATATAAATGAAGATTAATACAACTTTCTAACATGTCATGACCCCAACCTAAAGTTTTGTACTAGTTGGTTTTAATTTGAGGTTTATAAATTTTGTTTCATGCACTATCCATGCATCCATAATTGATTTGTGACTTTGCCAATATAACAAAGTGTCAAAATGCACACCCATACACCCATATCTCCTAACGTGGCCAAAACAATTCTTTATTCCCACCTGTAGAGCATCCACCAGAGGCTTGCAGTACTTCAATGGCAACTTGACTCAGTCAAGTTTGACGGTCAGCAGGTTGATTGTCGGAAGCAGCCACCCCATGTGGGCATTTGCTTCTGCTTGCAAGATGTTGGTTGCCTAGGCGACTGGGTTCGTGGCAGCGGCATACTCTGTGAGGAATGCGAGTTCAGCTGGATTAAACCTGTGATGAAAACAAAAACAACACCGTTTTATAATACTATAACCATATCATCAGATTCAACAAAAAATTGCTGGATGAGTAATGGTAGTGGAAGTGGAAGTTGGGATACAATGTGAAAGAGTTATTAGTGTCCAAGAAAGGGTGGAGAAACACATCAACAGTTCTAGAGAGATTCAAGACATTATGTTCAATTATGATAAATAATAAAATATACATAATTCTTACTTACATTGGAAGCTTTAAGTCTGTGCAGATGACTCTGATGCCCCCTCTCCCTTGTCTTTAATTATCCTCAGCAGTCTTTCCACTGCCAGGAACAAGGAGTTCTACCTGGTAGCATTTGGGCGCAGCAGCTGGAGGGAGCAAGCATCTTCAACACTTTCGGCTGCAAGTGTGGATCTTCCACATTTGTTCCAAAGTGCATTACACTTGCCAAATGTTGAATATTACACTTTCTTGTATGCCTCATTGGATGTTGCTTTCATGGCATCAACCGTAGCTATTAGGTTTAGTAGGTGACAAGCACAGCGCTGGTGCTTTGGGAGCTGGAACTTGAAACCATCATCTTCATTCAGAAGCGCTGACGCATCAAAAAACTCCACTTCTTCATCCCCCTCTTGATCCTCTTCATCCTCTTCTGGTTGATCATCACTTCTGACTGCATTGTTGCTCTTATCTTCACCAAAAACTTTGAAAGCTTTTATGAAGTTAGAGCCGTTGTCTGTTGTTGTTCTCAGAATGTTCCCCCGAATTTCAAACTTGAATGGATGTCATTCAGGGCACTTGCCAACACATCAAATGTGTGCGAACCTCTCAGTCGTTTACAGGCTAGGGCTGCTGAGCATCTTTTGAGACTGTCAAGGTCAATCAAATGGACAGTAACACCAATGAAGCTCCGCCTTCTGACAGACCAGCAGTCAGTGGTGGTGGCAATATGATATTGCTATCATCTCTTTATCTATCCATATCTATCTATCACTTTGTCTGTCTATCTCTGTCTATAATCTGTCTGTCTGCCACCTACCTATTTACACCATTTCTGTGTGTGTGTGTGTGGTCATGTGAATGCATGGGTGTATGCGTGTACATAGATATCTGTTCATGTGTGCTTGAGTAGTTAAAACGAATAACACTATCCATCTACCAACTGATCTACAACCATCTGGATATCTGCATGTGAAAATAGATGTATGTATGTATATGTGTAGATATGTGTGGGTGTGTGTTGTGTATGTGTGTATATATATATACATATATATATATATGTGTGTGTGTATGTAAGTGCGCGTGTATGTTTGTTCATATATGTGTGTATAAAGACATCAATCATCCACCAAGTGTGTGTGCATATGTGTGTGTGTGAGTAGATGTGTAGTTAGATATGCATCCTTGTACAACAGAGAATTAACACCCAGTTTTTCTTTCACCCAGTTGCCTCTGTATGTTCATGTGAAAGGTTACAGTTTATGTCTTTGTATTTTCTCTCTTTTTTGATTGTTTGTTTTTCTTGTTTGACCTCTACCTTGTTTCTCCTTTACTTTTTCTGAGAGGACCCATGGCTATCTATTCTCTCATACACATGCACACATCCCACACACACACACATGCTCCACACCTATGGAAGAACACGGACCCACCCATCCATACTCAACAGATTTCCACATCCTGTCACCATGAATTCACGTAAATTTGTAACTTGGAACATCTGTGGAATTGGATCACAGGCAAAAAGACTCAATGTATTCAACCACATAAGCAAATTACAAGCAGATATATGCCTTTTACAAGAAACTCATGCATCCGAATCTGACTATCATAAATTAAGAACACTGCAATTTAATCAACTCTTCTCCACCCATTACAACTCCAGGCAAAGAGGGGTAGCCATTTTAATACACAAAAAACATCTCATTTATTCATAACACCATCACAGATCCTGTAGGACGATTTATCATATTAAATATCACAATCCACAACAGCCCAATCACTATTGCATGCATCTACGGCCCAAACAACTATGACTCATCTTCAATACCTTTTTCACCTCAATCTGTCCGACTCCCCGATAATAATCAGAGGAGATTTCAATACAGTCATGAACCCATCATTAGACAGGTCTAACAATTCAAACAGTACACATAACTGCCAATCCACTGAAACAATTAAACAGTTCATGAGTGATTTTGGTCTTGGCGATGGTTGGCGATTAAAATAGAGAATTTTCGTTCTTTTCACCGGTTCATCATTCCTACTCTCGCATTGACTTCTTTTTAACCAGTAACTCAATTACTTCTAAAACCTCAGACATACTAATACATCCCATTACCATTAGTGATCGTGCTCCCGTCTTCCTCACATGGAATGTCAACCACTCTCACAAACCATCCAACAGATGGCGATTTAATACATCCTTACTTGACGACCCCGAATTTGATAACTATTTTAAAAGAGAGTGGGCCTCCTTCCTAGAAATAAATGATTCACCAGAAATAGCACCATCACTACTTTGGGAAACAGGGAAAGCGGTTTTAAGAGGAAAAATCATATATTCCACACACAAGAAAAAGAAAGAAAACAAAAGGTACTTAGAACAGAAGATTAAATAACTAGGAGAACATCAACTCAAATAATCCCACAACACAAATCCAGAATGATTTACAGAAATACAAATTACAACTGAATGAACATACAAATAAGAAAGCTCAGTTCCTCCTACACAGACTCAGACATGAACATTTTGAATACAGTAATAAATCTGGAAAGTACCTGGCCAATCAAATCAAGCGAAACAAAGAAAAAACAACAATCCCAACGATTATGAACTCAGCAGAGAAGAACTGAGGAAATAAAAAAGACCTTCCAAGACTTTTATACCAACCTATACTCACCATACACAAACCAAAGACGATATTGACACATTTCTGAGCAATATTGATTTACCACAACTTTCTTGGGCTTCAGTAAGGGCTTCAACTTGCACTTGAGAAACCATTTACGATAACAGAATTCCACAATTCCCTCAAACTTATGCCTAACAATAAATCACCAGGACCTGATGGTTTCCCTACTGAGTTCTATTTAACTTAATCCATTACGCATCTCACACAAACTCACCAACAGCCATAGTCTCATTGGATGCAGAAAAAGCCTTTGACAAAGTAAATTGGGAATTCTTATTTTCTACACTTAAAAAAATGGTTTTGGTGAATCATTTATACACTGGGTAAAGGTTTGTACACATCACCAATGGCCACGCTCACCACCAATGGACTAACATCACAACGCTTCACTAGGCAAGGATGCCCACTCTCCCCATCTTTATTCGCCATCTTCATTGAACCACTTGCAGCAGCTATCCGTCAAAAGATAAACATCACAGGAATCCAAACAAATATATGCATCATAAGATCAGCCTTTATGCAGACGACATTTTACTTTACCTACAAAATCCTTCCTCTTCATTACCCGAAACCATCCGCCTTATAAACACTTTCTCTAAAATCTCAGACTACACTATCAACTGGTCTAAATCCACCATTCTCCCACTCAGCCCTAATAGTTGGGATGTGGCAGTCCAAACACCACCTCTCTCTCTGCGCACTGGTGATATCACATACTCAGGAATCAACATTTCCCCTAGGCTGTCAATCTCAACTTCAACCCACTTTTCAAAATAGTAGAGGACAACCTTCAACGTTGGATGAATCTACCAATATCCCTCATAGGCAGAATCGCTACAATCAAAATGACCATTCTACCCAAGATAAACTACCTAT
>CABFOQ010052142.1:0-10145 GCA_900660455.1 Gephyroberyx darwinii
CTCTCCCTGGGGAGGGCGAGGCAAGCGGCACAGTCCACCGATTCTCCCACGGCGGCTCTCGCGTGTTCCGCGCCGAGGCAGCGGAAGCAGGCGGAGTGGCCGTCCTCCGGCAGAAGGTCTGCCGGGCAGGAAATACAGCTCCTGGCTCTGAAAAGGGCCGTTGGTTTATCTGAAGAGTGAAGCATCATTCTTTAGCTGAAGGATCGCTGAAAGAAAGAAGAGGAAGAATGCCGGCAAGCACGGCCTTATATACAGGTGTCTGGGGGCAGAGCCCCAGCTGATAGTTGCATCGTTGAATTTTCAGTGCTCGCGCTCACGCGCACGAGCATAGCCCATAAGGCAAAGCCTAAACGGCAAAGCCTACGAGAAATAGAACAACATCCAACAATACTATCCACACGAAGGGTATGAATGCTTGTTGTTAGCTAGGCTAGCTAACAGTTCACACAGTTAGCCACAATTCACAACAAGCATTCACTCACAGACACTGACCATCCCGGACACCAATATTTTGCTTCACAAAAAAATGATCACTGTCAACAGGCCAACAAAGACTTGGATGGATATGAAGTTTAGGATTTTCGATGAAGTTACACACCTTGAAATTACTAGGTGATCAATCTTTTCTGAGGCATTAGTTATTGGTGTTTGGAACACTGTGGGCCTCGTGGCTGTACAGCACACATTTAGACCCCAACTTTAAGCCATTCTTTTATTATTTTGTTCATTTTTTTTACTTTTTAATTTTTTCACTTTTTTATATTTGCATTGCAGTGTTCTCTGTATGTGTTTGAGTGTGTTTACCCACTTACTTTCACTGGTTTGCACGTTTATTCATTTATTTTTATTTCACTTACTTGGTTTCACTTTTTTGTAAATGCAATAAGCCACTTTTATAGACATAATATTGCCTACTGCTTTTTGGGGGTTGGGGGTACACTAATTATGTGCTGACAAGAGTTAATGTAATAAACAACTAATCGTCTGATTTTGAAATGACTATTTCAGAATGAATAGGATACATTATGATAAAAGTAATCTATAGCCTAGCCTATGGGCATAAATTGGGAGGAGTTAAGCTAGGCACAGAACCAATGATACTTGTCCTAGGACATATGAATGGCCAGTAAAATCACATGTAACGTCATCAGTGTTAGCTGGTCTTCCAATGAAATTGAAAGCCATTACTGCATGGTGCTCCCAACGTGGATCTGGCATAAACTGCAAGAGGGCATGCAGGTGTGAGAATTCTAATGAGGTGAGTAATCTGCCCCCCATCGAGATTGATGGCAGATGTTCCACGGTTGAAAACGACTCCCATGCTAAGCTAGCCTAAGGTGAACGTTAGCTTGCAGAACTCTGTCGCTCTTTTCATGCTTTACTATCTCAAAAAGATTAAAAAGAATTTAAAACTGGTTTGGGCAAAAATAACAACAGTTTGAGTTTAAACCACGCCCATACTCTGACAAGAGCTACTTCATTCTCATTTTGCTGATAGCATTTCCAACAAAGCACCAGTATTATTAGTTTATTTCCCATAAACCCCATTGCTTCCTGTCACAAAGGATGATGTTACCTGTCCCTCCCCCCTCTTGGTGTTGCTCTGAAACCATTTGTTTTTTGTCTTTGGCTTTATTGAAGAGGATAAACATGTCGCAAGTATTTTTTTCATCAGCCTTTCACTCCTTCCACCATCTGCTATTGCCAGAAAGTCTGAAAGCTTCAGCTGCATTTACTTTGCTTCTGTAGCTGGCAGAAGGTAACAACCTTAAAGGGCCTCAAAATACATCAAGGGAGGAAGAGGTGCTTGATAGAGGGAGTGCAGGGACCCCACATTGATAATTATTCCCTAAGAAGTATGTCAAGTCAGTTGGGTGTCCAGCAGCAGGTAGTAAACTAAAGTTCACAGGACATCAGCACCCCTGCTGTGGAGGCAGGCTCTAGCATGGAAACGCAGGGTGTTGAAGGCGGAGAGGTCAGCCAGCCAAAAAAGGAGAGGATTAGTGCTCAGAAGCTTAGAGTTAAATGGCCAGGGGCTGCTCAAAGCTGGAAATGGGAAATTCTTAATGGTGACTTGATTACGGTGTTAGTCAAGCTTAAAGGAACTGCTGAGAGTAATATTTCTGATTATGGAGTAGAAAGGTTTGCCGTTCTTGGAGAAAAGGAAGGCAGGGATTGAGGTAGTTCAATCCAGGCGACAACAAGAGCGAGACAGACTTATCCAGTAGAGAAGGCAGCTTAGGAGGCGGTGGAGGAAGGCTACAGAGGTTGAGAAAGAAGGCATAAATATATTGCAGGCAGATGTCAAGGAGCGATTGGCAGCATTAAGGAGTGATGAGAACATTGGGAAAAACAGGAAACAGAAAGCCAGAATAGCATTGAATAGGACCCATTTAGATTTGTGAAAACATTTAACAATGAGACTGGTGGATACCTAAGAGCAACAAAGCATGAGCTCAAGGACTATTTGAAAAAGGTCCACATAGATGGGGAAAGATTTAGAGAGCTAGAGCTGGGGCTGAAGAAGATTTTGATTGAGATATGCGGAACCGGCAGTGGAGGCAGAACAGCAAGGTTGGGAAGGTGGGGGTGATGCTTAGGCTGGATCCAGGAGAGAGTTGAGTCAGTGGACTGATTCTCCCTGGATCCAGCACCGGCTGCGGCCAATCAAGGCTGATTGCAGCCATTTAGTAACAACTTATCCCGTGTGTTGATGAATGGGGAATACATTGGAAGAACAGTGCTCTGCCATAAAGCAATCCAGCACATTTCCCAGCTAACAGATTATGTAACAGTGAGATAACTTTGGTAATTTCCTGAGTTACGAACTGCCGATGTTGAAACTATATCTTATGGTGCTAATTTTATTACCTCCACTCCCCATTTCAGACTTAGCAACAAACATTGATGTTCTTTGAGACTGTATGAGACAGCTGTTGTTATGGAAACATGATAAAGACTCTTGCTGGAAAAAATACCTTGTGTTTTAAGACTAGTTGGTGTCAGCAGTGACAAATGTTATGCTAAGATACATTTCAATATAATTCTACAACTATTCATTTTTGTTGTTTGATATCAGGCTATCTGTGGTAATGCCAGGAGAATTGCTACAGCAATAGGTTCTTAAAAACCTTACCCAGTTGATGTTAACTTATTAAAGTTGGCCAAAGCCACCAGAACAGAAACAATAGAATTTGGTGCTGTAAAACCTGATTTAGAATTGTTTTCAAATAGAGTTTCCTGTTTTCAGTTGCTATACGGTACCAGCAGGGCAGCGGTCATGAGCGTTGTTTTACACTATTGCAATGCAGAGGAAGTCAAGTAACTGCAAATAGCAAGAGTCTAGCGAAACTACCGCTTCAAACCGAGATGGGCACCAGACAAACATGTCAACCAACTTTGGGCCCAAGTTAAATGGCAGACTCATTTGGCAAATATGTCTTACTCCAAGAGGAAATGATAGTTATAACTGGTTGGCAAAAGGGAAATAAAGTGTGCTTGTGCACCAGGCAGTACGGTAGAAGTCACACAAGCATGAGCAGCTCTAGGTTGGTGCGTGGTGTCTTCACAGACCAGGAAGTAGCTCTTGAATTTCTAACTGTTGTGGCTAAATCAATGCAAAGCCAGGTCTTTGTAAAGTACCTGCAGACTTCACTTCCACATTTCATATTGGCTAATTGATATAAAACAATTGGAATAGAGGAAGAGCCCATTGAGACACTTAAAATGCTCTTGATAGCATCATCATATAGTTCATCAATAAAACCTCACAAATAGCATGCAGTCAAAATTCTTAAGATACTGTTTAATGCCTTTAATTGAACTTTTTTTGTATATTTTTTCAACCTGTTAAATATTTTTCTATACTAGCCTAAATAGGATCAAGTCACTTCACCAATGAAATTTATTTGAGGCCAAATAACAAGGGTCCATTTTCATGGTATAGAGGGTTGCTGGCCTGCACAAGTACCACCAAAGCCCTTTTCTGAGCCAGGAAAAAGAATAGTACAATATTTTGCTGGTCATCTAGGTGCCAGAATGAGCCCAACACCAATTTGTGATACAAAAAGAAAGATGCGTTCTGCCACTGAAACGTGTGCATTTCTCTGTTATTACCCAGCTTAAAAATGATGTTGGATCAAACTTTGAGACACTTTTCTTAACAAGGCAAACATTTCTTCCATGGCACCTTCCCCATTGTTACGCTGCTTCAAGGCAAAGGAACAGACACACAGCTCCGTTGCCCAGATAATAGTTTTCAAGGTTGGCTTTGGCCAACTTTAATAAGTTAACATCAACTGGGTAAGGTTTTTAAGAACCTATTGCTATAGCAACTAATAGTTTTTCAAGGTGCACTTTGAAGGTCCCTTTGACACCAGGGTGAATGAGCCACAGTTGGACAAGGTTACAAAACAGTGAAAGGACGATGTGAACACTATGGGAAATAGCTTGTGTTTAGGGTCAAGCTAGTGTTTGGCTTTCTCTCACTCTCTCTCAAAACATTTCTTTGCAATGTTTTCTTTGAAGATGAAATTTGAAACAGACATATTGGAGTGGTATTGAAAGCACTTTGGTGAAAAAGGCTTTCATTTTATTCTTTTGAAATAATGGTCTTGGATGTTTTTGAATTCAAACAGCACATTTCATGGCTAAGTTGAATTGTAATTGAAATAGATAGTGTGTGGAAATGAAGAACTACCAGGGTGGCGTTTATATTACTATACTTAGATCTGTAAATTGACCTTTTCCAACAAGAGCCTAACAAGTATATATCAACAGAAGAACAGAAGCATTGATAGTCCACAAGGGAAGACCAAGGAAATCCAGAAACGTTTGTGTGGTTTACAGCCGTCTTTCAATAATAGATATTATCCAAATAACAAAAAGCTGGCAAACAAATAAACGGCACTACTTTTAAAATACTCTCTTACAGATACTATTTCCTTAATGAGTATAGTGTAGAATAGCGTAGTGGTGTCATCTTGGATGTCAGAGGACAGGCAGCTTAATGCTTCCTTGCAGCTGGTCTGATTTTAATGATTATGTAGTTAAGTTGGGGAAAGGGGAGTAAACGGGGTGAAAAACAGTTGCTAAAAACAAATTATACAAATGTGGAAAAAGTTTCCAGTCTGTTATGGAACAATGAAAATACATTTTGCAGGGTCATTTGCATTGGTTGCATATTAGTTGACTGTACAAATGCTGCAGTCATCAAGAAATGAAATGAAATCCTTAGGGGGAAAAGGAACTTAAACAAGTGTAAAATCCAATATGGTGTGCATTGATGGTCCTGGAGACAAATTTATGGGAAATATGACTGGTTATTGCGTTGTCCAAATCCGATCAGTGGTGTCTGAGGTATCGTCTGTGATGGACAAAGCAATGCATGAACAGACAGAGAATGACCCACACTTGGTGTGATACAAGTAATCCTATGTACCACTTTAAAGTCAAGACAACAATAATGAAAAACTGTTGTTAAGGATATCACATATAATATCATAGCGAGAGACTGGTGTGGAAGAGTTAGCTGCGGTGTGACTGCAGCTCAACAACTCAAAGTCTCCCCATGTTCTTGAATTAGCCATCAGCTACCAATCTCGCTCTAGCAGAGTTCATTACATTGCAGTCTGTTTGGGTTAATAGCGTTTTCAGGGACAGCTGTTTAGCCTTGTATGAATTCACTGTATAAACAGCCATGGCTGTAGATTTATATTACCGAGGTAAACAGATTTTCACGACTGGCAACATTATTTTATGAATACAGTATGTTTTCCTTTTCAGCTGTTGACAGCGAGTCCCCCGGGGAGGTGGATACCTCACCAGGGTACGTGATTCTTAATGAGAGTGTGTGTGCTTTAAAATGTCAAGGTGGGGAATCTGTGTTTGGTTAAAATAGTGTGCGGCTCAAGAGTTGATTAGGTGACAGACTTAATTACCCACATGCCAGGGTACATACTGAAATACTGTGGGAGACCTGAAGCCTTTTGTGAAAGTAATTGGATGCTCAGAGAGTCGAGCCTTAAAAACATTAAATTAAGCCTTTGACACAGATGGCATTTTCCAATTGCAATCCCATTCAAATTTTATACAGTGTCATGAGAGGTGCGCTCGAGTAGAAATGTTTTTTTATATGTTATATATTTATAACATTTTAAGCATGCCAAGTTGTCAAATTAGCTTTTGTGTGACCCCATATCAATACTAGTAATTACTAATACTTTGAAAACTTTGTGCAAGCTTGTAATGGTGTTCGAGGTATTGTGCGTGTGTGTGTGTGCGTGAGAGAGACACAAAAAAAAGGAAGTTCCTTAAGAGATAGATAGATTTAGAAACTTTTGTCGGCACATCTAAAACTTTTGAAAAAACAAATATGTGTCTTATTTAACAGTTGCTCCAGGTGGCATTTTTAATACATGGGCTCTAACATAAAAATAGGACACAAAAGAACACCGGCAAGACGGATCCGCTTCATCTTTGACCCGCCAAATTTATTTTCATCTTCAAAACCTCGTGAGAATAAAGGATTGCTCAGAGTTACAAGCTGGAAATGATGAATTCAGAAGTAAGAAAACTCAAAAAGATGTCTGTGAGAAAGTTGAAAGAAGAGGTTTTGTAAGACCCCCCCATCATCTTCCTCATAATCTCATTTTCATCTAATCAAAGACAGCAAAATAACAAATTGATTGCTTCTTAACTTTGCACCAGATGCCCCCCACCCCCCAAGCTATAGACACGTGTCTCAGCAGAAGATCAATTTGGATTTTTTTGACACCAGCAAGTCGATCGAGGTTCCTGACCCCCTTCAGCATCAGCAGCAGAGAGTTAGCAGTCTGTACAGTGAGGTTCAGATAAATTAGATATGGTCTAGTTGTAGTAGAGCATACGTGATCCCTCTTGCCATTACTGCTACTGTCTGTACAAGCCCCCCTTTTTGAACATTGAACCATGAACCTTGTTGAACTAAGAGCTGCTTGGTGGACTGGATGCATGCTGAATTGAAAAGTGTCAAAGATTCATAAAAGGCCTCAAGTCATGTAATCGGTATGTAACTTTGCCAATAAACCCGGCCACCTTACATTGAATTTTTTAAATGGAGTTTGACGTATGTTCTCTCCATACAAGAAAGAACAGTATACAGTGATGCTTGAGAAATTGAGTTTTGCAAGTTCTTATTTAATCAAACCGATCCTTTTCTTAAATGAGGTAAAGGATCTATATCTATTAGTTAAATCAAGCATGTAAGTAGAATCAGGTGGTAAATAATTGGGTATGAAGCTCACCAATCAAAGGTCAGATAGTTGTGTGTCACTCCCATAAATACAGGTGAGAAACCAGTTTGGTGTTACCATGCATGTGAAAGAAAAACTCAGGAGCTCGGGAAGAGAGGAGAGAGTGAGCATGTGTCTGGGGAAGGTTAGAAAGTCAAATCAAAAAGAGTTGGGCTCCATCAGTCTACTGAAACAAATAATATACAAATGGAGAGAATTTAACACGAGAGAGACTGCCAAGATTTGGATGTCCTTCTAAAATATGACCAAGAGACACAAGATAAATATTAAACACATCCAGCGATCTACAAGCCTCCATTGTGCATCCATCAACAATAAGAACACTGAATAGAAATGGCATTCATGCAGGGGTCGCCAGGAAGAAACCTCTGGACAGACTAGTCACAAACAAAAATGTCATGTTTGCCGACAACCCCAAACTGCCCACCACCAAAATAACCTTCTCTCTACATCAAGCAAGGTGGGAGTGTCATGGTCTGGGGCTGTTTTTCTTCCTCTAGACCTGGATGACTCGACATCATTAAGGGAACCATGAATTCTGAACAGAATGCCTGGCCATCAGTCTGAGAGCTGGAGCTGGGCTGAAAATGGCTGTTCAACAAGACAATGATCCTCCGCATTCAAGCAAATCTAACCAAGAATGACTCAGGAAGAAGTTGTTTAGATAGATATATACTTTATTGATCCCCGGGAGGAAATTCTGGGGTTGCAGCAGCATAACAATATCAACAAGAATGTACAAAATACAAGGGAAGGGTAGGCCTAAAAAACTAATCTTAGTGTTTTGGATTGGTCAAGTCAAAGTCCTGACCTAAATCCAGCTGAGATGCTGTCAGGACCTGAAGCAGCTGTTCAAACCTCTAACCTCACTGAGTTGGTTGAGTTCTGTAAGGAGGAGTGGGAGAAATCCCTCCAGGAAGATGAAGAGACTGATCAGTGATCAGTGGCTCTAGGAGACATTTACTCCCAAGTCATCGCTGCTAAAGGAGGTGACAGAGGTATTGATTGAAGGAGTTCACATAGGAGTCAAATTTAAGGATATTTAATATCAGCACAAAATATTGCTATACTGATTTGTGTGACTTTTGTTTTATTCATGGTGAAAGGATAATCCGCAATTCTAAAGAGCCCTTGTATGACTAAGGACATAAAAAAATGTTTTAAAACTGGGGCTCCACTGTAGTACCATGGCCTTGGCCTCTCAGATCTGACTGTTCATTTTTTCTTCCCACCCCTCACTGCCACCACCACTCCCCTAGGCGACTCTTTGTGGTATGTATCAGAGAGCAGAACTCATCTATGGTACCCACTGACTGTGGCCCCCACGGCAGCTCCACTGATTGACTTCACACTCAAGGTCAAAAAACCTGTCATCTGCTAAAAAGACGACCAAGAAGGCATTAGAAATTGATTTTCAGCTAGAAAGGCCCAAAAATAATTGCCATACTCGTGTGTTGGTTTTTAATATTGCCTTTTTTTTTTTAACCACAGATTTTGTAGCACATATCCACATGGTCCACATTCAAATTGAAAAAAGGGGAAAAGTGCTGTTCATACTGACTAGAAAACATCAGCTTGGTGTCACGTCAGGGGAAAAAACAGAAATAAAAAAACAAAAACAGAATTGAGACACTGTCATCGGCAGTGTAAACGTACCCTTTTTGCATAGGGTGGGCCAAATCCTTGGCGAGGGATACAGAGGAGAAACCCTGAACCCCGATCCCCTTCATCTCTTCTACACATTATATACATACACAGAAGCACGGCTGATGCAAGAATGTGGTTTATTATGAAATGCCAATGTATGGGTGTTATGTCCCACCATCATTAAAAGATTTAGTTATATAATCATGCAAACTATGCCAACCCAAAACTTAGTTCTCCCATCATGTGACATCCTCTAAAATCATTTACGTACAAAAGATATGACTACTTGTAGTTAAAGTTAAAATTTCACAATAATACAACTTGCACTTAACTTTTATAACAATAATAGACACAAGTTATAGAAAATTATTTTCTGTACACTGTGATAGTGTTATGACTGCAGTTCTGACATTAAAGTGCAGCTCTGTTTTGCCTAAGCGCTGTATCATTTTCCTTTCTTGTAGCCCTTTGTGACAAGGTGGGCTGAAGGTATGCAACTATATTACATTGTTAGACACACATAGGAATATCATTCTGCTTGTTTTGTTTATTTACCAAGTTAAGTGAATTATTTATCACTACACTTTAACTTGCTACACTTACTATCCGGCATTCTATCAGCATTTCTATTTAACTTAGGGTAAAATAAGACGGCAAACATACCGATTTGGTTTCCTTAATTGTTCTCAGTTACATTTATACAAACATCTCAATCTATTGTTACACTCAGTCAAACAGTACACTCACCAGGTTCGGAAACACTGTGGAGGACGAGGCCGCTGATAGTTCCTGTTTATATTAGTTTGATGATCTCATCAATGACATCACAGGCAATACCAAGTGTGTGTGTAATAATTGTTAATTGTCACATGGATTTATGTCTGTATGTAGTTATCCTGATATTTTACCAGGAGTTGGGATAGTATTGTGAGAAGAGCAATTATTAATAACAGATGTATATGATAGTGTTAATCTGTGGCCATAGGGAACTTGGGTTCCACCCTGTACCAAGGATGGTGTGGCAACTTGCCACCGTACCGGGGCCGTGACAGACAGAGACCAACCAGGGAGAGCAGAGTTAATGGCCAGCGGGCCGTTTTATTTTCCCCAATAAAACCCGGCCCAGTGTTGGCTGCCGTGTTGCGCCGTCTCCCTCCGCCGACGCGCCTCCGTTCTCCCGGCGGGTCAGCCACCGAACCCCAAAGC